>JABUQX010007704.1:12500-15221 GCA_015478945.1 Trachelipus rathkii | reverse complement strand
TATATTATCTATTATACTATATTATATTAATATTTACTTTTGTATTATATGTTCTTTCTTTAACATCTATATAATTTGTATAATTATTATTCGCAATATTATTCTAACATTTATATTTTTATTATTAATATATCATATCAATATATACTATTATAATATCAATGTTATGTATATTATAGCTAATATATATTATATATATATATTATATAGTATATGTAGTATATATATTATATATATATACTTTATATATAGATTAATAACTAGCATATAGTTAATTTAATAAGTATATATTAGTATATTATATAATAATATATATTAATATATATATATTTATTATTAATATTATTACATATATATTTTGAACTTTTAATTTATTTGTATAATTTTATAATTATAGAGTGTACTTGTATTAGCTGGATAAAACCACCATATGACTTTAATCCCTGACTTATACGTACCTTAATTATTAGCGTGAATTTATCCGCATCATTATTCACGATTCCGCATCCGTCAATAACGTGACAATCTACGCTATTATTAATTTTGCTAAGATAGTGAATATATGATTGAATTCATTCTTATATTATGTAATTATGAGATAATACGTGTTATCTACTACTCATCTATCCGATTATACGTGTGATTCGTACCCTATCTCATACTTGACTATAAATAATATATATTATAGATATATATAATTATATATATATATATATATTATTATATATTATTATATTTAATTATAATATATTAGATAATATATTTAAGTTATAATATATATATAATTATATATTATATATTAATATATATATCATATATTATATATATATAAGTTATATATTTATATACATAGCTATATATATATTATATATATATACTAGTATATAATATTATATATATTGTAAAATGCATTAGTGCAAGGTTATAGGTAAAAGAATAAGCTATAGTATTTAGTAGGATTTAAAGTAGCATTCGTTTTCTGAGAGTGAATCTGTAATTTGGTAATGTTGATTTCCAGATATACAAAAAAACCTGAGGTAATAAGGAATTAATGATAAACTTGAATAATTTCATTATTTAATCTTAGTAATCGATACTATGATTGACTCCACTTCGAGGGTATATATATAGTATATTAGTATATAAGTATATTTATACATTTTATAATGATAAATATAAAATAATTAAAACATAATAATATTATTTACAATAAATATTTTATATAAAACGTACTCTAAGGCTAAGGTGATAACTCATAAATTAGCTAAATTAATATATAAATCTAATATTATTAATTATAATATATTTATATAATATAGTTATATTCATTTATATATAATTAATATATAATATATTAATATATTATAAGGATAAAAAGCAAGGGACTTTCAAGATACGATGTATACATGAAAGTACTCTAGATAAGAGATAATATATTAGTTAATTATCAATACTTCTCTAGTCATAAACTAGATATGATTCGTGCAATGTTTACCTAGATAGCAAACTATTTCCAAATCCTAGATACAATAACATTTAATATTTACTGAAAACTCCAACGTGTGTATGATATATATACAATCTTTTTTTTTATGTTTGTTTTATATTTATTTATTATGTTTTTTCATAGTTTTGAGTCATCCATAGCCCATACCTTTCAGTGAGTAGAGATCGCCTCTTCTTAAGGTGCTAAAGGCAGGAGAGATCACCAGCCAAGTTAGTTTAACTGACGCCTCCAAGAATATAGACATTCCCTACACAACAGCAGAATTTCGCCGAATTGGATGCCAATGGCACCGTAGACTGACGCCGCGTATTGCGTTGGAAATGGGGCTGAATGTAAATAGATATCCAACTAGAAAACAGCTCCTCTTTGTATGGCTATTTTGAGAGCTAGGACGTTGATCAAGAAGTGTTCTCACAGTTTAAATCAAGGAAAGTGGCTGGAAAGAGAGTGATGCCAAAAGCACGGCACTCTATACGCCAGTGTTGTTTCGTAATACAACTTATGCAGAGAGAAAGAGTGCTTCCTGAAGAATCTTTTCGATCTAACGCGAAATCACAACTCGGTCTAGGGGGGCAGTGGTGCACAGACCCCTGCATAAAAATCCCTGTTAAAAAGTTTTCCATTAGTCGTTGGAGAAGTCTGTACAGGGGGGCGAGGCGGCGATTAAACAAATTATAGGCGTTATGACTTCAACGAGCGATAAGAACCGGAGTGACAATGTGTATGCCCTAGGAAGGCACCCGTCAAACGCTCCGCCTTTGTGCTCAGTGTCCAGCTGCAGGTCTCATTTAGACGACCGAAAAAGATAAGCAACGCTTCTCTACTAAATTAAAGATAATTTCAAAGAAGCTTTTGTTCTTGAACGTATTAATTTTGGAGAATTTTAATTTCAAGCATTAATATATATAACCCTTTTCCAAATTGCATGGAGGGCTTGGTGGTAGGGGGGTTTGCAGGGTGCAAAAGGAGTTGCGCGTCAAGACGGTCCTGCACTCTGTTAACACGGATATATATATATAAGTATATATATATATTATATTAATAATAGGTTAAAGCAGTGTTTCTCAAAGCCTATATATACCTATAGTATATTATAAGACTAATATAAATAATTGTACGCGCCTATATTAGTATTATAGTGCATAAAGATATTATCAATAGAGGGCTATATATGCTTGTGACTATATGATAGTGGAATAAGGATATTTATACGG
>JABUQX010007704.1:0-7500 GCA_015478945.1 Trachelipus rathkii | reverse complement strand
TCCGATATCTTCATTTGCATTAAGACCCTCCTACGCACCTCTGACATATATTTTATCTGTGACAGTCCAGAAATATAGAATCCATATGATGTACGTTCAAATACTTCTGCTCCAGTATGCCTTTCCGATAATCTAACTTCCATCCTGATTGTGTCTAGATGTTTAGAAAAAGGATAAAGTAAGTTGTTTAGTCTTGGTTTCTTCGCTCTGCCTAATAACTGCTTTTATCCAGTTTAAAACAGGTTTTGGTTTAAAGTACTCCATAATCCAATCTTCAGTGTGTTTACATATAAAGAGTAACTCGTCTGTGCTCATAGAAACACGTTTGGTGCTATAATATGGTGAATGACTAGCACACGTGAAAAAATCAGATGCGTTAGGGTTTCTTTTATATAAGAATGAAACCCCACATCCTGGGATCTTGATTTCCCATTGTATAATGTCTTGTATAGAGGTATATCTGTTAAGACGGATCATGATATACACATAGTGAAAATAGAACACTTTTAAGACATAGCACAAAACTTGTTCAACATTTAATAGCTAGAGTGACTATGATTTTAAAGTGAGTTTAGACCTACAAGATAATATAACATTCCTATTCAAATACAACTTTAAAGAGATAAGATAATTTTCAGCCAATCGCATAAATACACGTATAAGAGATAAGGGATATTCGACTACGTAGGTGCACTAACATGAATGACTTGTAGTAGTAGTAGTAGTAGTACAAAAGTAGTAGTGGCGGTCACTAACATGAATCCGGAGGGGCGTTGGGGGCAAGTGAAAATACCCTCCCGACCTGTACGACCCCCGTAAGAGTTGAGCAAAGCACAGATGAAGCCTCAGTGGACGGCGGGTAAAAGCATCCATCAAGAGGAACAGCAGAGGAGGGTAAAAACGACTCAGGAACCTACGTGAAGGATGAAAACACCCTGGAGAGGAACAGAGGAGGGTAAAACCACCCACCAAGAACAGTAGAGGAGGGCAGAAAGACCGTGAAGCCTGAAAATACCCACCAAGAGCAGCGCAGCAGGGAAGAAACGCCTCAGGAACCTATGTGTCTACGGGTAATACTCACACATGCTCCGGTTGTGTGAGACGCACAGGGTCGGGGGCCCTGTGAACGAGTCACAAAGCCGAAAAATACCCCCAGGAAAGAGCGTAAGGAGGTAATTTGGGGGGAGAATAAAAACCCCTTCTTTTATCTTTGCCTCACTTAAATTTGTGAATTTCTTTCTGAGATTCAAGAATGCCACACCTTCTTTGTCAAGAACATTTACAAATATTTTCAGCAAACCAAGTTTATGTGCCAAAGCGTGCTGAAAGGCAAACTTACTTTGCCTTTTAACATCCTTCTCCTCCAATTCCTCCTCCTTTTTGTCCTAGTATAATTATTAATATTATTATTATTATTTATTATTACTAAAATATTTCCTTTTATTATTATTATTATTATTATATTATTATTTTATTCATTATTATATTATTATTATATTATATTTATTATTATATTATTATTATTATTATTATTTTTATTATTATTATTATTATTATTATTATTATTATTATTATTATTATTATTATTATTATTATTATTATTATTATTATTATTATTATTATTATTATTATTATTATTATTATTATTATTATTATTATTATCCCTTTTACGATGACTTTATCTTCAGTTGGAAAAAGTCTAAACATATCGACGTTTTCTTTTAAATGGAGAAAATTTAAGATTTGCTATTTCACGTCTGCAGATTTGTAACTCATAAATTTTCACTATTACTTTATACATGAAAAGTACAAATTAATATAAATTTTGTTATAATTCATTATTATTAAAACTGTCAGTCTGATATTGTAATCAACCTTTTAATTTCTATTATGATTTTAATATGAAAGAAATTAAACACACATTAAGCTTGATATTGCTTAGTTTACTATTTTTATTTATTATAAATATCTATGTGAAAGCTTGGTTATTTATTAATGAATATCTATTATTTTTTTAATTTTGTTACTGTTTATATTTAGCTTCTTTTAGCTCTACGATCCCTTTGGTGATCTCTGTTAAGACATCAAAAAAATATTCAGATCTAGAAAAGGCCCTTTTTCTTAATTACACACAAGGAAAGAGAAATTACAATAATAGATATGATAGTATATATATATTATATAATATATTATAGTATATATATATAATATATATATATATATATATAGATATATATATATATATATATTCGTATTATAATCATTGAATATATACCAATATATATATATATATATATATATATATATATATATAGTATTATATATATATAATATAATGATATATATATATATATATATATATATATATTATAATATAAATACCAACTATAATGGTCATTCGTTATTTATATAATATATTATATATATACTATATATATAATATAGCTATTATATATATATAATATAGTATACTATATATGTATATATAATATATATATATATTCAAGTACTAATATGATATATATATTATTATATATATATATATATATATTACTTAATATATATATATATAATATATATATATTAGTATATATATATATATATATAATATATACTGATGATATATATATATATATATATGATAAATGGCATCTCAATTGATGTCTGAATGAGTTTTATACATATCGATTGCATGGAATCGAACACATTTTTATTTGATAAACAAGCTCACAATAAAACTTTGTTTGATAAAAAATCCTAAAGTATTTATTTAGAATCGTATGTTAAAAATCGTAACTTAAACTTAACCTAACCAAACGAAATATATATTAGTATTACTATATAATTATATATATATAGTATATATATATATATATATTTATATATAAAACTATATATCTATATATATATATGATAATATCTACTATGATATAAATTATATAAGAAACATTTCAAACTTTTGTGGCTTCGCCTGAAGGTTGCTCAATTATTCTCAGTCACGTAAATTGTCAAAAAACTTTGACTTCGGCTACATTCTTTCACACATAATTAAGAAGTCCCATAAAATGTATAAATAACGTAACGATGTTTTTATATACTCATTTTTTATTTGTTTTTTCAAGTCCTCTTTTTTTACTGTAGATTAATAAAAAACACATTTCAAGTTTCTAGTTCATCATAAAAAAAATGCCTGGTAAGAAAACTGTGCTACAGAAATAAACGCAAAACAAAACGTAAAAATTTGAATTCTGGTTGTCCCGTTTACAAAAGTATTTTAAAAATAGTGAGGATTTTTTTTTTTGTAAATCGTTATTCTACAAAATTACAAAATGTCGTTATATCCATCAGACTTCCACCTTATGTGTATAAGGGTAATATATATATATAGTAATATATATATACTATATAAATAATATACATACAGTATATATATATATATATATAATACTATATATACATTATATATATACTATAATATAAATTGCAAAATAGTACTATTTTATAAGATATATATAAATTGTAAAGTATATTCATAAATCCTTATATATACTATTATATATATACAAGATAGTCGCTAGACGTGTACATATATATATATATATAAATAGTATAAGATGATCAGCGTTTTGCAATATAATATATATTATATAATATATATATATATATTACACCCGCTCCCAGAGGTCAGGACCCTGTCAGCGGGGCCAGCACTCTTCTGAATCTTCCTCTATCTTCCAAAACTCCATCTTCCCTCAGCTCCTGCATCGACGGCAATCCGTGTCTTCTCAATGAGTCCTCCACCGAGCTTTCCCATCTCTTCCTAGGTTTTCCTCTTGGTCTCGTTTCCTCCGGTCTCCACTCCCATCTCTTCTTGGCTACTCTCCCCTCTTGCATCCTCTCCAGGTGTCCCCACCACCTCAATCTAGCTGCATCCATCTTATTCAATATAGCCTTCACTCCAACCTCCTCTCTTATTCTTTCGTTTCTCTGTCTGTCTCTTCTAGTCTTTCCCATTATCGCTCTCAAAACGTACATCTCCGCCGACTGTATTCTACTATCCTCTCTTGTGGTCATACTCCATGTCTCTGCTCCATATAGTAAAATCGGTGTTAACACACCTTCAAAGATCACCCTTTTGACCTCCACACTCATTTGTCTATCTTTCAGTATGGGATACACTGCTCTTACTGCTCCCCCATATTGAGCTATCCTACTTTGATCTCTTGTATATTTATATATATATATATATATATATATATATATATATATATATATATATATATAATATATATATATATATATATATATATATATATATATTATATATATCATATATTATATAATATAAATATGCGTCAGCCTCCAGAACAACATCATGGGAAACTAAGAAAACTTAGAACAGCTGGCATGAAAATAAATACATTTTGGTAATCAGGAGGACATTTTTATGGATGAAATTAAAAAAAAATTAAACTTTTAAAAAATTTAAAAATTCTTAAAAAAAGTTGCCAAAAACTTGAGTCTGACTTTTGATAATTATGTTTGTGGAGAGGTAGGAAATGTACGATAAGTTTCATTTGGGAGAGAAATTAAATAAAAAATATTATCATGTTTGTTGTAAAATATATATAAGTCACTATATATATATACTATATCATATATATATATAGCTATCATATGATTAATATACTATATAATATATATATATATTCTATATAATATATATATATATGTATATATATTAATATATATATTATATATATATACATATAACATCATATATATATATATATATCTGATTTGTGAACACCAGTAAATAGACGTTAGAAAGTGCGAATTTTTTTTTAGTATATCTAACAAAATTGATAATGAGATGTAATAAAAAATCGATATAGTGATAAAGGATACCCGTAGAGGTAAATCCGCAATCAGCATCATGATGCAAGAGTCGGGGTCTCTCGGCTCCTCCCAGTTTACGAAGGGGGAATTCGTCCCCCCCGTCCCACCGTGGGCTCGAGCGCAAAAAAATTTAATATAATATATAATATATAAAAGATAATACTATATACTAATAATACTATATACTAATATAATATATATATAATATATATATATATATATTATATATAGTGAAACAACAAAATTATATATTAAAATATCTAAAATTCGATTTACGACTATAATATATTCGATATATCGACACCTACTCAGAGCATACTGCTGCCAGCCTAAATTCAATAAAGATAAAATTTATTTTTTAAGTTCACCACATGAGAATTGCTCGCGAATTAAAAAATGGTCCTTATTTATTTTCCTGTAGCTGTTTACGCTTCTTTTCAAATAAATGCAGTGGTGCGCTTTCTTGAGTCTGGCCTATATATACAGTTCATAATATATATCATAGTATATCGATTATACATTATATATTATTCATCAAATATCGACAAATATCGACTATTTTGGCGTCAACTATATCGAATTCTTGCAGCAATTCTTCGTAGCGAATATATCGATATTTTTTCTTCAATACGAAAGCCGATATTCATTTTCCCATAAAAAAGTATTTATTACAAGGAGCCGGCGAAAAAAAATATCTTCAGCACCACCTTCTCGCGGACACCCAGAAATAAAACTCTCTTCTCTCCCCAATTGTCATCCGCCCGATATAATTTCAATATAATACAAATAAATCAAAAAAGATTCGCGGTTTTAGACTCTTTTTCCAAAAAGAGGGAGAAAGAGGGCCCGGGCGATCTTTCAGAAATCATTAGTATATGGCTAGATGAGCACATGGAACATGGCACATGCCACATAATCAAATAGTCATTCTGATTCTGTGACTCTGTCCGGCGTTCGCACTCGCAGTTGATTTCATTTTCATCATTTCAAAATTCAATCATTCTGCATTCAATGTTTTAATTCATTTCATTGATTTCAGTAATCAGTATTCACTATTCAGTGATGTATAGTCATTCAGGATCAGTGTAGAGTATCGTATGGGCTAACTGCATAATTATTGTGCTGTTCTATAAGTTTTCTTAGTTTCAAAAAAAATTCGAGAAATTTTTAGGGACAAGTTTAAATATAACATGTGGAAATTAAATAAAAAACTGAATTAAACATGTCTATCAAAACAGTTAGAGTCTGGGACTATTTAAAAAAAATCTAGATGACGAGGCAGTCTGTGTTAGAGTCTCCTGTAGAGAGCAAATGTGAGGCATCCAGGCAGAAATACAACAAACCTGAAAGCCCACATAAAAAACAAACATGAATGTCTCTTCTCTCTCTCCTGCTCTCTCTCTCTCTCCTCTCTCTCCTCTCTCTCTCTCTCTCTCTCTGCGTCTCTCTCTCTGCTCTCTCTCTCTCTCTCTCTCTCTCTCCTCTCTCTCTCTCTCTCTCTCTCTTCTCTCTCTCTCTCTCTCTCTCTCTCTCTCTCTCTCTCTCTCTCTCTCCCTTAAGCTCGTAGAATTTTCGTCTATTACTTCGATTCAGGTGATTCAGACTTTCCGAGGCTCTTATCCTGCTTTCTTGACAGCCTTTCCTGGTGATTCTTCCTTCTCAAGGATAAGTGAAACAGGAGAGAAATGTTTTCTCGTTGAATGAATTTTATTTACAATAATAAAATTAAAAATTTTAATAAGCACTAAATATATATATATAAATATATATAAATGATGATATACACCTATATATATATATATATATATAATATATATATATATATATATATAATAAATAATATATATAAATACTAGTATATAGTATACTATATATATTAGTATGGACCGATGTCAAAAATTTGACTTTGCGGGATGCCGGATGCGGATCGAATGGCGGATCTGTAAAGAGGATGAGGATGCAGTATGCGGAATGCGGATCTAAAAGTAAGATGAGAGGAGCGGATCGATTTTACTGCTCATGAAGTTTGAATTAAAAATAATTAATTTATACATATATATATATATATATGATATATATTAATTATATATAATTATAAATATATATATATATTATATATATAATATTAATATATATATATATATATATATATGTTAATATATATATATATATATAATAATATATAATAATATACATTAATATATATATATATATATACTATATATATATATATATATATATAATATATAGTGATGCCACCACCACTCACGGGCAGAGCCCTATCAAGGAGGGTGTTCACACCTCAGATATTTCAATCAAAACTAACGCAAAATACAGCATGAGCCACAGACGCAGGCTTAAATGAGAGAGATTAAATATCAGCAAGAAAACACAAGGTGGAGGAATTCACTCCAGAAAAAAGAGGGCTGGCAGAAAGAAGGAAAACCGCAGACGAACAAGCCTGGAGTTACCAATATCAAACACAAAAATCAATGCCGCGCGACACAGCACCGCTTGTTCTACGAGGCG
This sequence comes from Trachelipus rathkii, assembly GCA_015478945.1. Taxonomy (NCBI): domain Eukaryota; kingdom Metazoa; phylum Arthropoda; class Malacostraca; order Isopoda; family Trachelipodidae; genus Trachelipus; species Trachelipus rathkii. The sequence goes on along the minus strand of JABUQX010007704.1, from coordinate 72 downwards.
TGTAAAGGTCGTTGGTACGCGTAAGACTGATAGCTCCCTCGAGCACCTGCCAGCCTCGTTACATCTCTCTGG
>JABUQX010007703.1:17500-32500 GCA_015478945.1 Trachelipus rathkii | reverse complement strand
CCTATATGCTTATTCCCCGATCTTGCCGCTATCCTTTTGCCGGTTTTTGTATTTTCCTTTCAACAATCCCATTACAGTTTTTACTGAAAGGGCCTCTAAAATTACTTTTCACTCCCGCATTTCCTACATTTCCTTAACATCCGCCGATCTTGAACGATGCGTAGCGTTATCCACTACCACTCTTCAGGCAATCCATATTCTGCGAAGACCTTCTATCTTCTCAGCTATCTCTCTTCTCCTTCGCCGTTCAGATCCTTCCATATCGTCAATTTGCTCTCCACAATCTACTATTGATAAAAATCTACCTTTGCCAAAACGCGTTACATCAATTGGACAACCTTTTCCGCATTGTCTAATACCCAAGCTCACCAATTCTGTATCTTCTGGATTCGACCAATTCGACTGGCATTTCCGCACTTGATTCTTGATGCACTCTTCCACACTATCTCTTCTCATCTCTTCATCAAACATTTTTGCCATACATTGCTTCTTTTTTTCTGCCCCACATGATTCTTCTCGCAGCCTTTTATTTCCAATAACGGTATTCCACAACGTTCCTTGCAAACCATTTATTCCTCTTTGCCACTTCCTGTATGGGGCCTTGTCAATTTATCGGTCTTATTCTCCTCTGATTTAATCAATCTAATTTAATTTTAACTGACTTATTAATTCCGACACTATACCAAACGTCCCTTCACTACCATTTCTGCATCTTCTTTGACTTTACCCAACTTCTTAAGTTAATTACGTTATCCACCCAGCTGATATCCGTTCTTTTAATCGTAAAATGTGGTCACTCGTAATATTCATAATCCCCACCTCAAACACAAATTAATTTCTTTCACCACTCCACCCAATTCCGCTACGTTGATTGGCCACAACTGAGTTTTTCCTTAACCAACTCGAATCCTCAAATCACAACTCCTCTCTCATTTCCAACGCTACGTCGTGTAGGCTAAACTGTTTACACTGCACCAACCATTCCTTCTTCTCCTCCTTGACAAACCACAACTCCCTTTCTCTCACAGGATCACTTTTTCTCACCTCTCCAAGACCAGTCTAAGAATTTCAGTATCTTTCTCCTATATCCTTATTCCACCTTTTTCCTCCGCAATTTCTCTCTCTCTTCAAGAAGCTGCACAATACTCATCCACCCTGCCACCGGGTAATGCCCGACCAGTCACATATTGAAATTAACTCTTGTTGTTATCTTTTTCTGCTCATCACTGATAATACATTTCATCTCAAGAACCTCATTTTTCCCAATTTGTCTTTTTTTCTGACCTTCTTCAATCCCAAGACTCTCCACTAATCACATCCTCAGGATCTTTTGATACAAGTCCAAATTTCAGCAGATGCTCTCTCACTTCCTCCGCATAGTTTTTCCTCATCAATGATGTCATCGATGTATGAATCAGTCCCCTCTCTCACCCTCTCATCCTTTGCTCTAATCCACTCTTAGAATTTTTGTCATTATGCCCTGGCGCGCTACATAGCCCAAAAACCCAGTCTTCTGTCAAACAAAATCCTCCTTTACATCTTCACCAGCTGATGCTTCCACAAAACTCTCATCAATTCTACTTGAAGATAGGCTGACTTCAAGTCAGCCAATTTCTTTCCACCACTTTTCCTCCTCCACTCGAATCACTCCTCACCGCAAACCGCTGCCTCATCCCCTGGTGTGGCACATTACAAATTCGTTCACTCTATGTAGTCCATCACTGGTCTTTACCTTTCCTTAGTTTTCTTGTTCCACCTCCATTAATGAAGTACCCCTTTCTCTACTACCCTCAACGCCACTAGAATTCCCCTCCCTCTATCCACTTATCGATTTCTTCCTCAAAATTTCCTATCTTAAGCTTCCTCTTTCATCGATCTTCCATACATCCCAACCTTTGTTCTTAGCGCCGGCTTCCCAGTTATGAAAGAAAGTCATTCATCAGATGAGACGATTGCATGTGTGGAAAATGAAAAGGCTAAGATTGAAGGATAAATGTCTAAAGGGAAAGATATTAGAGACCATTGATTTATCTCATACGCCATGGATATATCAAATTTCACCCACAAACTCTCAAAACCATAATTTGTTGAGATAGAAAAGTATACCACTACTTAACCTCGAGAGTAGAATGCTATACTGTTGGGCTTTTTAAAAGAGGGGAATGAAATTGTGAAGGTTCGAGGAATGAATTAAGAATAAATTTTAAGGATAGATTCAGAAGACTTGACAGAAATACAGGTGAAAGCTATTAAGGATAATTAGAGGGTTCAGAATTGTTACCTTTTTATGAAGCCGTTGAACACACATATACATACCGTTATGTGTAATATATATATATATATATATAAATGATAAGTATAAACCTATATATACATATTACTCTAGTTTTATGTCAACATCCATATATTATATATTTCATAAATAGTACTTAAAATATAAACAAATTTATAAACCTATAATAATTATAGTATATAATATAACTAATAATTTTAGGGGAGTTGATACAATATATATATATAGTATAACTATATATAATGAAAATCTATTATTATACTCTATTACATCACTATTATATTATCAAATACCTATTATTGGTTACTAAATTATTATATTCATATATACTAATTATACATTACTAGCCGTTTGATTTTAATTATTCGTGTATATTTTTATAAATTTATAATTATTCTATATATATATTATTATATTAACGATATAGTATAAATTGTTAACGCTTTATAGCTGCATATAGGATATAACTTTGGTTCGTTATAGCTCATAGTCCTTATATTCTTCCAGCTGATATTCGAGGTTGGGAAAGTCAACTTAAGTCTTCCTCTTAAGAACTTGTGCTGAGAATATCAGTGAGCCTCCCATTTTCTCTCTTTTCTTCATCTTTGACCGTTAGTCTCTGATAGTGTGCTCTGGGACTCGGTCCTGTGTAAAGCTATCGGAATATAGCGAACCTAATGTTCCTTGAATGTTTTGCTCTCTCTGGAGAATTTTCTGGTAATTTTTCTTCTTTATAGTGAGGCTCAACGAGTATCTTGTTCTATCATAAAGGTGTTGAGTGAAGTTCATGAGAATTAATATCAAATTGAGCACAGGTTTTATTTTTCTGGAGTATTGGTTTGTCTAGGTACCTTTTGCTTAAAAAGTAATCTTTGTAGCAGCTGTGGTAGTTATCTTTTCTTCATTTCCGATACGAGACTGTATGAGTAAGAGTAGACCTCCTTCGCAATTGTTGATTCCTTTTGTTTCGATAAAAGTACTTGTAGTCTCTTTTTATATTTCGAAAGAATTGGTTGAACTTCTCTGCGTTTTTCTTTATGTTTCGAACAGTTAATTGAACAACCCATCTTAGTATCTCTTTATGGATTCGCTAAAGCTCACTTGTAGGGTTCAATCACTTCTTAATATTAGTTATCAGTAAGGAAATTATTGATGTACCTTGTTTGTTTTTGTTTTTTATATATATTATTTGAAAAAGCAAAATAACCATTTGAGACTTCCATTTTATTCTCTTAATTCTAGTATTCCTCCATTTAATTTCAATTTCTTTATATTTCGAAGAATTTTGAGCACTTGTCTATTTCTTTTCTATCATATTTCGAAAGGAGATTTCAAGAGCACATTTGGGATTCCGAATCTTGTGTTTCGATAAATGGAGACCTTGCTTAATCCAGTTCCCTTTTTATAGTGGTCGAATTATTAAGAAGTTTGTTTGTAGTTCTTTATTTTTAATTTGTCCTCACGTCTTTTGTGGTTTTACGGTTTTGATATTTGGTCGAAAAGTAATTTTATATTTTGGTATACAATTAATAATTTAATTTACTTAATTAATGAGGTCTTGCATAGGGACTTAGTTGCTTTTGAGTTAAAATCAAAAATTGTCTATAAAAATGTTTTTCCTAATTTTAACTCTTTTTTCCCATTCTTTTAATAAAAGACTTTCTGGTTATTTATATCTTAGTAAGCTCGCTCATTCTTTTTTATGCCAATGCCGTAGTTTTCTTGGGGTGGTCATGTAGTATAAAATGAATTATATTTTATGATTATACCTCACTGACGGAAATTGAGGATAAAGTTGCTCTATTCGTGTTTTTAATAAAAACTTAATCAAAAATTATTCTTTGTTTTCAACTACTAATTTTTATTTTCAATTTTAATTTTCTCCAAAATCTCACTTTAGATTTTTACAAATATCTAAATATTATATATTATACTATATATATACTATATCACACTTATATTATATATATATTTAAATTATATATCCATTTTATATCTTTATATGGTTTATATTATCTATCTGTATAGTATCTATATATATAATATATATTATATATATATATATATTATATACTATATATATATATATACTATATATTATATCTATTACTATATATATATGATATTTATAAATTATATACTTTTTACAGTTCGTATATTTCGCAATTTGTTATGTTATTACTCTACTTTTATTCTCTACAATATTTCACTTGAATTTTTTTTTTATATATTATATAATACAATCATGTTTTTTCTATACCTTCTATTTTGACGACAAGTCACTGTGACTGTAACGCGAAGTTAAAATTACTATTTTTATTACAATAAACACCTTACTCCTCTCCCTATGTTTTTTTTAATTAATAATTAAAATAATTTTCATTTAAAAAATTTTAAAATTATAAATTAATTTAACTAATTTTAAATGTAAATATATTTATTCATTTGCAAAAATCACTTTAGCCTTCAGTAACGTATAAATCCTCATTTTAATGCATTCTTTCCTGCTGAGACATTTATTTTATAAAACGTATCTACACACAACTTTGTATCCTATCTAATTATTCATACTAACTCATTTCTCCACCCCTTATAATATATCATATCTTCTTACTACTCACCCTATCACCGCCTATATTTGGGACCTACTTATACTATATATCACTATATATTTATAACTATTTATGTGAACACCCATTTTATCATCACTAACAAACTTACTACCAGGAGTAAAGGAATTTTATGTTCTGTATTCATTTCAATTTATATGCGGGGCAACTATTCTAATCCTGATCAATACCATACCTGATCTTTGTTTCATATGTTTCGTGCTAATCTTCGTGCAACACGGGGTTTAATTTAAGATCTTTTACACTCTACACATATACAGCAGAGTATATATACAACCCTATACAACTATCAATCTATACTATCATATAATATATATTTATCTATATATTATACTAAATATTAATATATTATACTAATATATTATAAACTCAATATATATCATAGTATACTTCATTATATATTCTATATATATATCACCCTATTATATACTATGAATCATTATTCTTATCCTACGTGGCCCTATATTAATCATATATATATAAAAATTACTTTATCATGTTATATATGGCTACTTTCAGGTCACTTAGGATCTTCTCACGGTCGAAATACAAGGGATTTTTATTTAATTCATTTTCTTGTATTTTTTCACCACTTTTGAATTATTTTCCTTTTCTTTTTTAGATCAATGAGCAGAAAAGGATAGAAAGATGGGCCATTTCGCCTTCAACCGGTTTTGTCACATTACGATTAGAACTTTCCTACTATTTAAATGATACCATTACCTAAAGTCTTAATAATCTATTGCTAAAACTAACCGTAACTCAACATAACCTTATCTTAACGTATCATAACCTCACCTAATGTAATTTAATTTTAATGCAATTTAATTAATATATATTGTATCATGCATTTAAAACAAAAAACATAAAACGAAAATACACCACTTTGGCACCTATGAGAGTTTGTAGATTTTGTTCGATAATGTACATAGAAAGAAACTAAAAAATAACCACATTTTTTATCTTCTTTTTCCCTCAAATCACATTTTTATAGGATGTTAACCAAGTTCCTTGAACTGTGTATGATTTGTCACTAGTTATATCTACTCTAACGTCTATTTATATAGGATTTATTATCACAATTATATAAATATGACTAATACTATATCATATTATGGATAATATATATACTATATAACTATCTATATAATATTATATTATAGCTATATATATATACTTATATATATATATATATGTTTATATAATATTTTCTACAATATATTAATATATATATACTACCAGTAGTTATACTATACCTAAATAAGGGGTGATAATATATTCATATATATATATATATATATACTATATATAGTCATATACCCTCCATACCCTATCTATACAATATACTAACTATACTATTATATATATATATATATATTATTACTATTCTATATATATATAATACTACCTAATTTTATATTTATTACTTCCCTACTACATACTATAATATATATTATAATATACTACAATTATACTATACTAGTTAATTATTTATGGCATATATATGATAACTACCGCGCTACTTACTAATATATTAATACTATATATAGGTACACTATATTATACCCAAACCATCCATATATATATAATTTGCCTTCATGTATCGTATATGTGTGTGTGTGCTGTGTGGTATTATGTGTGTATGTGCTCTGGGTCTCTCATACTCCATATTATCTACTCCTCTCCTCCTTACACACAACTCAGATAATTCTATTCATCTTCATTGTCTTTCCTCATAACGGTTTGTACGGTGGTTGATTGCTGTTGTGTGTGTGTGTGTGCCATGTGGTGACCTGATTAAACAGAATGTAGGCGCATCAATAAAAGTAAATTCAATGTGTATTTGCTTTCATAATCTATTATATATAATCTATATTATATACTATATATATTTTATATATATATCTTATTATACTATACCTCAGGCTTATACTTGTATTTATATATTGGTGTACCTAGGCACTACAGCGCCTCCCGCTGTTAGGTATTTCATATTTATTACTATTGGTTTGCCATAGCTAGGCGGGTATATTATAGTAGTGCGTATCGCTTTATACCCTTATTCTCTATCTAGCGTCTTCACTCACGTCACGTGCTGGCGTTGAGTGTCGGTCGCGCTGGTCTCGCTAGTGTACCCATAGATAGTACATTAGATTGCTATTATATTTGGTATGTTGGTGGAGTACTATATAGGTCGCATATTTGCGATGTATTTTGAGTTAGGTGTGTGTACCTACCGGTAACGTGTGGTTCAGGTTTGTTGTTTCAGATATGTTTTTATCGTGTTCTTATAAAGTGGAGATAAATATTCCTTTTGTTGGAACGCATGGACACTGAGATCCGTTTAAGCGCAATGGCTTCTCCCATTTCCTGATGCATATGCAAGCCTTTATTGCCATAAGAATGAGCTACTGTTCTGGGCGAGCGAGATCATCTGGCTTGGCGCGGTGAATAAAGACATATAGCTGAAGTTCGAACTGAGGATTGAAGGTCTGCACTATATTCTTCTTGGTTATGATGTTAGATTCGCAGTCCAAAGACTTTAGTGAGGAACTTCACATGTAGACGGTTGTATTGTATGATTACCATCTTTGAGGCTTATACTGGGCGTTACTGCGGTACTCATTCTGACAGATGCCCTTAGACAATGTAACTTGGATTCTTTTGTTCTTCAGGATAATATCAGCACAGTCAATCTTACTGAATCGATCACTGCTACGAGGCATACAACCACTTAACCACACACACCATGAGCGACCACATATATTAGATACTTATATATACTCATTGGGATTTATTAGATAGGTGGGCTATACGTAGTTATGATATGTAATGGGATAGTGCTATCCCTATTGTTATACGTGCAGTACTATTCCTAGCCATCAATTATACTATGACTCACTATAACTGAATAGTTAAGGTATAGGACTGAAACTATTAGCCTTCGGTCATGCAATAAGAGGTAATCGATGTCGAATGGGAACGAAGTTTGTTTTTGATACCAAGAAACACTATCCCATTGCACTATTTGTGTAGAATAATTATTATTATTTTGGATAATGCCTATAAATACTGATAACTAAGTTGTGTCCTTCTTACAATAATATGAAGACATACAATCATATATAATAAGCTATTGTATATATATATAGTTATCTTTAGTAGTGACCTATACCTAGGTAAATTTGCTATAAGATTGATCACGTTCAGCGATAGTACTGGGTTAACTATTTATAATATACGTTATTATATAGAGGACTAGGCTAGGTAATATATATTATATGACTCTATATATTGGCGGGGCCTAAGTATGCTTACGTGTTATGAGGTAGTATATGTGTATATATATTCTATATATATGATTTTTGATATATTACTAGTATATGATGAGTAGATCATGATATATTTAATATGTTGAGGTTAGTATGCATGAATAACTAGTATCATATTATGCCTAATATCATTGTTTTAGTATATATATATATGCAGTATATATTTCACTCTTAAAACCGCCCATTTGAAACGACAACAACCGTGCATAATATATATACGAGTATATAATTATTGAGCTCGTCGGACGGGATTTTTATTTAGGTTAGTTATCCATTTTCTTTATAGTAGTTTAAACTAGTGGATATGATGCTGTTAGTTAAGGAGTGGCTTAGTTAATATATATATATATTTATATTTGACTAGTATAACTATATATATATATACCTACCTGTATCTAGAGATTAGACTCATATATATAGTATTATAGAATAGTATATAATAGGGTGACTAGTAGATTATATAGTATAGATACTATAGTAGTGTATAGGCTATTCAGTATATTACGATATACGATTATATGAATAGGTATATACAGTTGAGTATAGCTACTATTCTTTATATTATAGGTATATATATATATAGTATTTATACTTTTTATTTTAGTTTTTCTGTAAGTGTTATACTATATATATATATATGTAATTTTATATGAATTTTTAAGTTTAGTATATATTGTAGCGTGTAGATTAGGTACGTGTGTGAATTGTTGGATCGGGATTAACCAGACAGGTTTCAACATGGTTGTGTCGTTTTGCTTGGCTTCCCGTGGTAGCCGGGTAACAGCAGACATTATCGCGGAATTTTGCATTCTACTGGCACAAGTTCTGATCTATGGGGGCCCAACAATCCTAGTTTTCTGCTGAAATGGGTTTAAACAGTATCGATTCTTTTAACTATATTTCAGTTCAATGAATTTTTATGCCTTTTTGTTCAAATCTTCAATCATTATATAATTAAATCTTATGAATGACTCTGATCTATGTATTTTTCAACTCAGACTATTCGGGACGTTTGAGATAAGTCCTGTGGGTGTCCGTGTTTTAATTACTCTTGGATGTTGGCATTAGTCAACGTTATCTAATGGCATGTTGCAAATCAAGGCATGAAAACAGGCATGCAAATTATTCGAATGTATCACAGACATGTCGAATATACGATGCTAACCATACTTGTAGGCTGACTGGGGATGGGCGTTTTTTTAGAGTGCCTATCAAGTGGCCTTATTGAAGTAGCCTACACCTAAAAGAGTTGCCAGTGGTTGGACGGGTTAACTAGCAAAGTTATTAGTGGCACAGATAGTGGGAGAGGCGATATACAATAAATCTTAGGCGGTGCAATTCTCAACAATAGAATGGGGTTGAAAGGTTATATAGTGAAATGGGAGATGGAGACATATGTGTAATGATCAAGTGATTGTGATGAAAATCACATTCAAGGAAGTAAACAATCGTTTCCTACATATTTCAGATAAAGATAAAAGGCATTTCTCGTCATCTTCAAACACTGTAGTTTAGTGAATTACGCGTGCAGTGTGCGTTCATTGGATATGGTATAGTTAGATAACGTAATACAGAGACTGTCAATGTCACCCATGAATAGAAAATCGCTGTATTGGTTATCAGTCGCAATTTTGGCTTGATCACATAACATCAGTCAATGACGTACATGATAATTTGAGTGAAAAATGTGTGGACATAGTGGAAAGATTACAGAGAAAAACCATGAAACTTCAGAATAGTGAAAGGAAAGGGCGGTATGAGATTTGAAAGTTAGGTATGAGATAATTTGTAGAGAAGCCCAATAAGTGTTAAGTTCAGTTGAATTGACTCAGGGACAGTTGAGAGTGATGTGCTAGAAGAATCATTTTTCCTTAGAATCAGGAGGGAGAATTTGGAAGAATGTCACTTGAGATTTTCTAAATCAAAAATGAAAACCGCTAACTCCTGACGTTGTGTAAAGGCATTAGAAGGATGAGGGTGTACGCTCCTAGAAGAATATTGTCATTGTCTCTATTAGATTTATTTATGCTGCCCTCAGGACCCTCTGGACTCTCTGTCGGGACCAAAAGAACGTATTTGTGTCGATGCCGAACGTAGAAGTTTACACATATACTGCCAAAGAAAAATACTGGGAAGAACATATTACTGTCAGAGAGAGGCATCTTTTGGACTCAACACAGAGGTATGGTCTGTGGGTTTTCGATATGCAAATATAGCAGTGTCGTAAGTACAGCTTGTCGGGATACTGGACGGTGTGCGGTAGAAAGAGATTTAGAGAAGCTAACCATTATACGACTGCTAGATGTCATTATTAAGTATTAGTTCTCCTCCAGAGCATGTTTACTTATCGAATGCACGTTAGTCCTAACTCGGACAGATACTCGAGTATTTGGTGATTTAATAAAATTTCTGGTATTATTGAGACGAACATAGATCTTACAGAGACCTTTACAGATCAGTGATTGCGATGGAAACTCCTGTGAATACGGGTAACAAGAAAGGAATAATCACACTGTTGGAGATACATCTTAAAAGACCACTTCAAAGGCTCATATGCATGTTGCATTTTATAATGAACTGCGCACTCAGGAGTTATTTTTATGTGTGTTGATTTTAGGGAAGGAAACTGGCCCAATCGTGCGACATGAAGGACCTATAACCAAACTGCTCTCATTGATCCTCAGACAAACCACATCAATTAATTTTACACCAACTGGTTTCACCAGGCAATCCTGTAGTTGATAAGTTACCCTGAACAGTTGTTACGAAGATCATAAGTTCTGACCATCCTTATTCTATCTAAAATATCAATGTTTATAATTAACTTCAGCAAGGGAGTACAAAATGCAGTATCATAATAAATAGCGGATTATTGTTTGGACAAACTAGCAACAGTCCGGGTGCCTATATCCATGCACAGGCTGGCTAACTAAGCTTAACAGAACTGCTTTCTCCGATTGAATCGTTTTCAACCAGAATCCTCGCAACTGATGAATCCTGATTGGCCGTTTTTGGTACGCCAGATTTTCGTATTTAGACTTTCTATGCCCCATACCTGGTGTCTAATATCTCGCTCCATCCCTTCTGTCAAATGGGTGCACAAGAATTTTCACTTTATGGCTATCACAGTATCAAAGCTTTCTCATGAGATCAGACACATCATTTCTCCAGTGCTCCTAAATCACTCCTATTTTTGTCATACCAGTAAAACTTGTTTGCTAGCTTGGTGTGGTGGGGCAGATGAATCGGGAACAATTAAGTGACTATTAGGATTTTCATGTCAACAAATTCTGGCGAAGCACAGAAAAAGATTTCCAGCGGGCACTAATGTGCACAGTTCGCTGTCTATGATAAAACGGGCTTCAGCTTCACATACGTCAATCCTCAACGCCCACTTCCTACAATCTGGAACTGATGACTGGGGAGTACTCGAACTATGACTCCCCCACCTCTTCTTGATGATCATTTACCGTGATCGTAATATTCATTTTTGTGTTTCCGTTACTCACACTAAATTCTCCTACTCAAGTATCCGTGTCAATTCGGTCGATGTTGAACGAAAGTCAAAGATGCCGTTCCGCTGCTTTCTTAGTCCTTCAGGTTCCTTGTTCGTGGTGGTTTCTTCCATTTCCACTATCTCGACCATGGTGCAATACAATACCCCTTAATCACCAAACACAATTCATCGAATCGAATACACCTCCAAAGCTATACAGACAAAAATCTTAGATTTTCTATGAAGATTTCTCTACTTATTGTCAAGGGTTCGTCTTCTAGTTACATGTAAGATAAATGTATAGGATATTTAATGAACTTCATATCCTTCTTTGTCTATATTATCTGGCTTTATAATATAATATATCTATTTTTGTTTATTAAATAAAAGATTCAAGTAAACCGCTCTGGGTATGTAAAACAAATCATAGGATTGTTTGTTTATTTATTGAATGTTTTTTGTTTCTTGTTTTACTTCACCTTTATTTCAGCATTCCCATCTCAATGAGCTGCACTCAATACACATATATTCATAAAGTTGTGTATACCTAATCTTTGCATTCTTTTCTCTACCAACTTTTTTGTCATGATTTCTCATACCCCATCTTACATTATATACTAACTATACTTCTATACACTATATTATACTATATTACTTTATTATGTATTATATGTTATCATATCTTATTCTATCATTCTAATTACTATATTCTCTATATATCTACTATAAACTACTTATTATCATATTATATCCTACTATTGTTTACCGTATTTATAGCTTAGTTCATCGGTATATTAATATATATATGTAATAACCTTTTATTATTATTTATAATTATCTATATATATATATACTTATATTATATTATAACATTATATTATAACATCTTCTTATATTGTTTTATTTTATCATATATATCTTTACTATCTTATAATATATAATTAATCTGTATTAATGTTATCTTTAATTAACATATATAGTTTATATATTTTAATAATTTTATATATTCATAAACACTTATATATATTGTTATATATTTATAATATATTTTAAAATGTATATTATAAGTAATTCCGATAAATAAAGCAATTTATAAATTTTTATATTTATTTATATATTTAGAAATATTTGATAATGGTAATATTTTACAGTACATTACTTATTGCCAGGATACAGTTACACGTATTCGGAATACCGTCCAACACAACACATATACCTAGTCTTATTTACCTACACTAGATTAAGCAAATTAACAATATAATATATATATTATTATATTCTATTATTATTAAATCTCTATATTATATCTTCATATATTATTTATATATTCAATATATTATATTATATACGAATTACTATATATATATAATATTATATATGATATATATAATTAAAATAATATAATGTGTGTGTGTTTGTGGTCATGTTTATGATGTATTGCCGTGTGATGTAAGTGCGCGGGGGAGTATACCGAAAATTTTTTTTCTGTGGAGACAGTAAAAAACAATAACAATAAAGTAGTGGATGTGGGAGCCGTAAATTTTATAAGATTGTAGAGCCGGAGCGCGGACCAGCCGGAGCCGGGTCAAAGCAGAGGTGCTATTTACAAAGGATGGGATCTTGGATGAGGGCGTAGTGAAATCCGGCGGCTAACAATTGTCTGCGGCCTCCTGGGAGGTGGCCTGTGATTATTAGGGATAGGGAGTTATGTTATATGGTATGTTGGAGGTGTAAATCATTTGAATAGGAGTTCAATAAGTTTCTAACAATACACATATAGAAGCCGGGTGAGAATATAAACTAGGTTCAAAATATTATGGATGTTGGGTTTGGATTACAGTACGGAGTAAAGACAGGGTTGTGTTTATGTATTCTCCTTGGTTAATTACTAAATTATTTTGTATTATATATTATGGAATATATATATATATAAATATATATATATGTAGGAATATATATATATAATATATATACTATATATATATATATATATATACCTAATACACATATATATAATAATATTATATATATAGTGGTAATTTATATATACTACTATATATTGATAGTATCATACTATAATATACATTATATATATATCATACCGTAAATATATATATAGTATATCTATATATTGTAATATATATATATATATATTATATATTATACTACAATTATATTATATATATATATTATATATATATATATATATATCTATATATATATCTATATATATATATATATATATATATATATTTAATATATATATGATATATATATATATATAGATAAGATTTTATATGTAAAAATTTAATATCTATATATATAGAAGTTATAGATACATTTTAAAAAATTGGTGCTTTTGTTGCTTCCCAATTAAAACCAAATTTTTATAAAGGACAAGAAATTGGTAAGGGATTCATGGTTCCAGTTTATTTTGACATCTAAGTTTTTTGGTATATCATCACTCTTTACTTACATATTGTTTAAATGATCAGTTATTTCATTTCCATAATTATAATTATTTTCCTTGGAAGCTCTTAAGCTACTGCTATGAAAGTATTCCAAATTATTGCTTGCGATTGAGTCCTTGCCTGGAAGCTAATAGTGGTTTTTAACTTAAATTTTGGTTTTATCTGGGAATCAATGCTCCAACTATATTTTTTGTCGGTTTCTTACTCAATAAATCTGTGAGTAAACGTAGAGGAGTAGTGTGCAAGAAATATTCCTATTCATATTGCTATATTAATTTTTATTTGGTCAGATTTATAAAAGTATAAAACAGTTACTTATAACAGTAAATATATAATAAAATTATTATAGTCAGCGCATTCAATTGTTTATGCTTTCATATTTGATCTATTATATATACTTATATTATATATATATAATTATTATATATTATATATATATATATAATATTATGATATATATATATATATATATATATATAAATATTTTATATTATATAATAGTATATTATATATTATATATATATATATTATAATTATATATAGTATATATATATAATATATATATATATATAATAATATATAATAATATATATATAATATATATATATTCTATATATTTCTATCTATATATAATATATATATTATATATAAAATAATATATATATATATATTATTATTAATATATTATAAAATATTATAATATTAGGATTATATATATATATATATATATATATATTATATAATAATATTTAGTATATATATTATTATTAGTATTATA
>JABUQX010007703.1:10000-12500 GCA_015478945.1 Trachelipus rathkii | reverse complement strand
ATATATATATATATATAATATATATGTTATATATATATATATATATATATATATATATATATATATATATATATTCCGTTAATGTTCTTGTGTTAAACCAAAGAAGAGTTAGCGGAATCAATTCTTAGATCATATTTGTTCTGTTCCATTCTTCTTTTATAGTCAGTTGCTGCCTCGATATAACAACTATCATATTTTGAGCTAGTAATTTAAATGCAGACATGTTGAGAATTATTATTATGGAATATATATAGCAGATATATATATATATATAAATATTTTGGATGTTTAAATATATATATATATATATATATATATATATATATATATATAAAAACACACAAATGCGTACTATAAAAGAATATATATATATATATATAAATATATATGGATAATGGCAAAACTATTATAAATGAAGAGATTCTCAACCTGGAATATAAATAGTAGATAAGTATATTTGAGTGAAAAATCTTTCTATGGTAACTATTGGTACTACTATGGTTGATATTATTACGAAATACAAATCTTAGTTGTTTTTGAGTTAAAAATCCTTCTTAGTTAGCGATTGGCACTTCTATTAAAGCAAGGAAAACTATAACAAATAAAGTAAAATTGAAACAATGGATCTCGGGAGAGCTCTAAAAAGAATATAAAGATATATCAAAGATATAGAAAGATAAAAATATATATATATTATTTCAAGGTGATAAATGATTTTCTCTCAATTTCCTTTTTCCATTTCTTTTTATTTTATTTTTTGTTCTAAAAAAAAACTTTATCATTACTGAAGAAAAGATTTTTTCATTTCTTTTCCAAATCTTTTTTTTTTTTTCTTATATTTTATTTTTCATCTTTTGCTTTAATACATTTTTCGTCTTATTTTTGTTTTACATTTTATTTAAAAAAGTCATCAAAAAATCTTAAGAAAATAAGATGCTTAAAATTCATATTGAAAAACCTTTAAATCTTAATATTCAGTTGTACTTTCTTCTTATATATATATATATATATATATATATATATATATATATATATATATATATAGTATATATTTTTTTATATATATATATATATATATATATATATATATATATATATATATATATATATATATATATATATATATATATATATATATACATAAATATTCTTCCGTTTCTTCACTTTTCTATTTACGTTTTACGATGCAAGAGTAGGATTAACGACCATTCACTTCATATACTGTATATATATATATATATATAGTATAGCAGCATTATATATATATATATATATATATATATATATATATATATATATATATATATATATATATATACTGAAATTTGTAATTAAATGTGAGGTTCAGGTGGCAGCCTTGCATAGACACATCCTAGAAAGTATCATCTTAATGTTGTTTTAGTATTTTCATGTGGTTATTAACCAGTTTCCCCATGTTTATGTTTATGATCTTTATGGGAGTTATGCGATTTACAATATGTCTGACTTTCACGTGCAACGCTTATGTTTAGCTTTCATAAATATATTTAATTTCTCCTGACAATAGTTATGTTGCCCAAGTTAGGGAAACTGTTCTCCCCATCGTTAAGTATCTATTTGAGAAGCGCGGAGGAATGCAAATGTTTATTTAAATTGTGTCACGAGGTCTATATTTTAATAGGTTCTAAAATGAATTTATTCGTATTACAACCGTTTGAATCGACTGACAGCTTTAATATTTATACTTATTGGTTAAAAAAAATAACCTTCTAATGTGGGAAAAATACAAAAATTTTAATAAATATATCTCTAACTCATTTAACGTAACCAACTATAACTTATTTCATAATTTCCGTCTAAAGGGTGGGAGTATGTGCCTATGTTACCATTACCCTGTAACACGTCTCGTGAATCTCGGATCTCCTACTTGGATGTTCTGTGGCTTAAAATCTTTCTTCCTTCTACTACAATAATCTTGTGCTTCTGCTACTGTTCTCCTAACACAACAGATTTTCACGCCTTTTTTGAATATCTTACTACTTTTCGCGAGACTGTTATATCCTCTCATCCAAATACTTGAGGTCCTCTATTTAAGGGATTTCACTGTACACAACACTGAATGGTTGGGGTCCTCTCATACTGATTTAGGTGGGGATGAGGCCGAATCATTTGCATTCTCAATGGTTGTGGCAACTAATTAAAGAACCCAAACACATTCCGGATTGTCCCAACCAATTCTTGAACACACTTGACCTATGTTTCACCACTAGTCCTTCTCTCTATAAATACACCACCTTCGCTCCTATTGGGTAAATCTGACCACAAGTTTATATTCTTTAATTTTAATTTTCTCTCCTAACAGCTCCATTGTGCCCGATGCGTTTTTTCTGGCACTTTGATCGAACCGATTGGGATGCCTTGCATTGCTTCCTATGCTAACTATAATTGGAATGACTGCTTTGACTCTGGTGACGCTTCGGTTTCTGCCGATAAAGTGGGAGATGCAATTGTTTATGGGATG
>JABUQX010007702.1:0-10000 GCA_015478945.1 Trachelipus rathkii | reverse complement strand
ATATCATAACCCTTTCAGATAATCACTATCAACAGCAGGACGTATTTAGGAGCATTTCATGATTGTTCTCAGGCTAGACTCATCTTGGTTAACACTTTTAAGTACAATGAAATATTTTAAGGCAAACCAAATCAACTATTTACATAAAAAGAATACGACAAGTGAGGTTTTTGAACTTCTTTGAAATATTATAAAATTACTGTTAAATTTTAATTAATAATAATAATAATAATAATAATAATAATAATAATAATAATAATAATAATAATAATAATAATAATAATAATAATAATAATAATAATAATAATAATAATAATAATAATAATAATAATAATAATAATAATAATAATAATAATAATAATAATAATAAAGCAAACAGGTTTCCATATAATGAAATTTTTACGTGCAATTATGTTAGAATAAGAATGTATTGCAAATAGTCCGCAAAGGTTGGAAAGAGAGTTATGAAAAAACTTAGATAATATTATGATTCTGAACTAACAATACGCCCGTTAAGATGAACAATAGCATTGTTAAGACCAATAACATTGCTAAGAAGAACAATAACAACACGTCTCGGGACGATAATTGAGAATAGAAATAGAAATACACAAGTTACCGTTAAGAAACGATAATTGAAAATTGAGAATAGAAATAGAAATAAATTAACTAATCTATGCTGTTGGATGTCCAAATATACACAAGTTTCCGTTAAGAAAGCGAGAAAACAGTAGTGAACCGAAGGCCAGCAGAGTAGTAACAGAAGAGAGTATACATGATAGTTACATAAGCTAATAAAGAAAAATGATGCTCCACCAGTCAGTGCTTCGGAGTCGGAGCCGCAAGATCTTAGAATAATGGATCAATTTAAAAAATGATAGAGCTGAAGTCGTTAATTTTAAAAAAATATGGAGCTGGCAAAAGAAATTACAGGCTTCTCAACCCCGACCATGGAGTATGCAGGTGGTTTGTTTAGGGTGCCAAGTCCTAAGCAGAGCTTGTCAGTTGTGAGGCTTTGACACTGTGACACAGAAAGCCTGACATTATTTACTTACTTCTCAATAGAGTTCAGTGAAAACTTTGAAATTTAAGCATTTTTAATATATATATATATATATATATATATATATATATATATATATATATATGATTATATATTATCATATATATATATTACGTTATATATATATATATAATATATATATTATAATATATGATATATATATATATATATATATAAGCACATGAAATATGTTTGAAAAGAGCTGAAAAGAAAAAAACACGTAAAAGAAAAGAAAAAAAAAGAAATGACCCTGATAAAAAACTTATGAATTATCCAAATGACACTGGAAAAAGCTATGAAGTTCCCCAATTTTATATTTGCAGGAAAAACCAATATAAATATACAAATGATTGACACACGAATAATTGTATACTGGGAATTCCACCATCTGTACCCCGGAGACGGGAGCTTATTAAAAAATGCATATTTCAACTTTAAAACTAATTAAAGTAAAATTCAAACTAAAAAAAATGAAATTTTTGAGACTTCATAGCTTTTTTTTCAAGGTCATTTCTAAAGTTTTTTTGTTTTTTTTACCTTCTTTACAGTTCATATCAAATATTTCATGCATATTTCATGAAGGTCAGTTGGGGTCGGTAAAATTGACAAAGATCTCCATAAACGAATGTTATAAATATGATATTTGAGGTCTTCATAACTTTTTTGGAGGGTCATTTTCGGAGTTTATTCTTACGTTTTTCGTTTTTAACTTTATATATATATATATATATACTATATGATATACCTTATAATATATATATATAAGATAGATATTAATATATTTCTATGATATTATATAAGTATATATATATAATATATATATAAAAGAATAATGGTGTCAAAAGTGATTGGGTTTATATTATAGCGGAGTGGGGCAGGGATGTGTTATGTCCCCTTGGTTATTCAATTTGTATATGTATGGGTTATTGAAAGAATTAGGAGTTGGGGGTGGTAAGGAAATGTGTTAGATTGATGGAGAATGGAGGTGAGTGGAGGGTGCCCTACCTAATTATAATGCGGATGATTTGGTTTTGTGTGGTGAATCTGAAGAGAGTTTGAGAGAATTGGTTTGTAGATTTATTTGCATAGTGGGTGGTATAAAGGAGGGGAGTTAAAGTAAACGTAGTAAGAGTAAGGATATGGTTGTAAGTGAGCGACAGTCCTCGGTGGTGAAGTGTTAGATGGTGAAGCAGCTGGAAACAAGTGTCTGAGTCCTGTGTTAATATTTAGGATATATTGGATGAAAAGGGAACGGTGATGCAGGTGTGGTAGGAAAGTTTGTGAATGGCAGAACGGTGGCTGGTGCAATTAAATCCGTTGGGTTGACGTAAAGTGCTGAAGTCTTGAAGTGCGCTAGATGGTCCCTTAATGAGGGTACGTTGTTGACCTGTTGATTAATGTATAAGAAATAAGATGTATAGATCTAAAGTCAAACGTGGTTCAGATTGAGCAATCTTTAGAGTGGCGGGTTCGGTGGTTTGAAAAGAATTGATATTATAGCGCGCGAAAATGAATACGTATTATTAAGAGTATGAAGTGTGAAGAAAGAATAGGATAAAAATGATCTCAGTATATAATGCAAAGCTACATTGAGAGGCTTTTAGTTTAGACATATTGCGAAAGAGAGCCAATGGAATGACAGTCGGTTGGTTAGCGGATGTATAGTGGGTCGGGAGTGTTGTTGGGAATCTACCGGCTGGGAGACGAAGAAAAATTGGATTGAAGTCAGTGAACGAATGTCGAAAGGAGAGAGGTTGAGTTTGGCAAAGTCAGGCCAATGAAGGTGTCTTGAAATAGAAGTGAATAGATGGGGCTCTTTGTGAGGGGTGTGTGTTGTGCCCACCGGGCCCTGGGAATGGGGCCATAACACTGCGACAGTGATCCCATAGTAGGGGGTCCGTCGCGTCCCGTTGAAGCTTTCAGGTAGGTTAATTTTCTCTGACGCCGACAAGTAATCTCACTGATAGGTAGGTATGGAGGGGCCGGTAATGGCTGGGCGTTTCTTTTCGACTGGTGTCATATTCTTCTATACTTTTCTTTTCCGATGTGACATGATCACGACCTATACCCCCAGTCTTGCGCGAGGGAGAAGGAAAATAAATAAATCTAACGCTGATAATAATTTATTTATATATTATCAGTAATATATATCCTAATATATATATAATACTCTAAATATATATATATATGGTGATAATAATAATATACTCGTTAATTTATACTATATTATAGTACTATATATATATATATATTATAATTATATAATGATATATTATATATATATATATTTAGGGATGTGCCGGATATCGGGTTGTGATCCGGTTCCGTCCACTATTCAATTATCCTGGTATTTAAAT
Organism: Trachelipus rathkii; assembly: GCA_015478945.1. Taxonomy (NCBI): domain Eukaryota; kingdom Metazoa; phylum Arthropoda; class Malacostraca; order Isopoda; family Trachelipodidae; genus Trachelipus; species Trachelipus rathkii. The sequence goes on along the minus strand of JABUQX010007702.1, from coordinate 6,580 downwards.
TATCCGGTTATCTGACCGGATAATCTTCTACTTATCCGGCCGGATTATTCCGGGCTTTTAACAATGAGTCTCTTCAAGTACACTAAAATAGAAAATATAATAGGCTTTCTTTGTTAAGTACCTTATATTAAAGTAAATTGGAGGTAATAAATATTCATTATTACATGAGTGTTTTCTAAATTTAAGTTCTCACGTGGGGTTTGTTTTAAAATGTTCTAGAATATACTTCTAGTATAGATATATTATATTATATATATATCTACTACTATATATATATATAGTAGTATCCATATAGTAGTATATATATAATATATATATATATTATATATATATGATATAATATTAGTACTATTTATATTTATTATCCTTATTATAAAAGTTTATATATATGGTAAAAATGCAGTTTTTGATCATTTCAACTACACCACTCTCTCTCGATTATATATTATATATATATAGTCATAGAAATTATTATATATAATAATATATATATATATATATGCTCATAGGTCTATGTTTATTAAATAATACGGTATATATATTTTTATACTTATAAATATATATATAAATAGTATATATATATAATATATATATATATACTATATAGTAGTATACTAGGATTTCGCATCTTCTTATCTAACCAAAAACCGCAAAGGTCATAAAGAGAGGTGACCTTCTTATACTAACCCGCCAAACCGCAAGGAAACTGATAAGAAAGGCGAAAACGGGAAAGTCACTTCAAAGGGGTGCCGCCCTACCGAAAAAGTTCGACGTGCACCACTATAGGCTCCTATATTCTAGGCTATATCCCTCATAGGCTATATTTTATAGGCTATTTTATATTAGGGCTAGATATTTGTCCTCGGGTATATATGTCTAGCTTAATCCCTAGCATACGTTAGCCCGAGCCATCAATTGGAGAATACACCCGTGTCTTACTATGTGTCTACCCCTAGTTTCGCTCTATCTCTCGGGTACGAGCGGAATCGATTGGTGTAGTATGTAGTGAGGAACGCATATAGCTTGGATGCTAGTCCTTCATATGAGTTATTACCCTACCCCCTTTTCTATCACTCTCAGTGCTCAGTGTTTATGCCGTGCAAGCAATACACCCAGTTGATTAGTGTCTACCCCTGGGTTATAAGGTATGAGGATTCCGATTGTGATATATCTAGATGGCTAGGTATGGTTCCTTCTACGAGTAGTATCCCCACCCCCTTTCTAACCCTTGCTAGTAACGATATATCGTAGGTGAGGGTGCCTGGAATAACGATCCGAATATTGTATAGATTAAGTACAATATCGACACTGTTGAATCGATCCCTGTGGTATACGACGGAATCGATTCATTCTAACAAGAGTTATAATAGACATTACCCTTACCCCCCTTTTTCTACATTTTTTTCTGTTTGCTCTGAGTTATGAAGCTGAGCTTCGGTGTTGTTTCTAGTATGTTTGAGGGATATGCCGAGTCGATTGCCGCCTGATGTTGCGAGGCGTGGACGTTTGACAGCCGTGTGGCGGTTTTTTTTAGAACGGCCGCTGCGCCCCACATTGCCGTTTTTCGTAGATGGCAAACGCTTCGTTAAAAAATCAATCATGACGGGTGTCAAACAGGATTGTCGGTCGAAGTCTACCAAAGAATTAAGATTGAATTCCCGTACTTACTTTCTCCGAGACGGACAGATCCCAGGCCCCAGCCGGGTCATTTATGGGGCAAGAAATGAGACAAAATGACACATCTAGCAAAGAGGTGTTAGAGTCAGTCGTATCTTCTTCAAACTTGGTATGTCTTTCTTATATGTTGCAACATTGTTGGTATCCAATGTTTTCAAGTCGCTACGTCAAGGGGGGTGGAGTCCCGCCGCCGCCATTAAATTTTTTGAAAAAATGACTTAGAAGCTGACAATTTGCCTTGTGGAGTGATATAGAGAGACATAAATGAAATTAGAGGCTATGCTTTAATTATTTGACGAACCATAGGGGCCGGACCGGAGCTGGTGGTTGCGATGGAGTCAATGGAATTCTGGCTCCAGCTACATATTAGAATTAATAATTGTCTACATCTTAACTGGGTTTTCATTATGTTACTAAAATCATTTTTCTGCACGTTTCAGTATTTATTAAAAAGCATGAGGTCCCCCCCCCGGGAAGGAGCCCCGGAAAAAAAGAAGAAAAGCTTAGGAAGAAGACGAAGACAGAAGAATAGATGTGAGTAAAAGAAGAAGAAGGCAGAAAAAGAAGGGCCTATCGACACTCGCGTTTCAAATGCTTGATTGTTATGTGTAGGTACCGGTCACCGGTACGGTGTGGAAAACCCGTGTGCGTAACCCGAATTGTAAAAGAATTGTTACTTGAACCATTACCTGATAGTTTAGCTTATATATGTTTTTATAACAGTAGATCCTCATTTGAGATTCCCAAAAACTCTCAAATATGTGAGAACCCTCCTTCTAGGGTTTCTACTGAAAAGAAGAAAAAGCGGTGAGGAAGATGCATTATGCTGAATCACGGTTTTAACTCTTTAACGATCGCAGGGGTGGCAAGGACCGAACGCGTAGCGTTGGCCCCCTGCCCGCAGGTCAGCGCCTCCGCCCGGGAACGACGCTCGAGCGCCCGCAGGCGCAATATTTTGATGCGCGAACGCTAAATTTATTTCGTAGTTGTAACGTTAGAGTACACGTACTGTTAATGAGGATGTTTACATTACTTTGTATATTGCGGTTCAGAATATTCCGTTTACTGTACTGTGAAGTAGAGGAAAATTGTTTTATACTTAAACTTTCTTAATTTTTATTGTATACAAAACCCTCGTTCACTGTTAAATTTTGGTAAATATAACAAATACGTTTTGTTTTCGGACCTTAAGCATAACTCAATATTAGTCTGGCGAGTAGCGCAATAGCCCCAGAGGGCCCTCCCCTCTACCTGCTATGCGCTCTTTGTCTTTGACTGCTTTATTGTCTTACTAGGGTTTTTACTGTTCAGTCCTATGCCGAAATCTACAATGTTCTGGTGACAAATAACTTCATTAAACTTTGGAATTATTATAGTATATAGTATATAAATGATATATATAATATTATATAATAAAGTATATATATTAATATAAGAATATAGTTATAATATTTATTTATAATATATGTATTATATTTATATTTATATTATTATATAATTATATATAATATATATTATATATATATTATATTAGATTATATTATATATGAAGTATTATAGAGAGAGAGAGGAGAGAAGAGAGGAGGAATATGAAAGTCCAGTTAAACATTGATGAAAAAAAATTATATTAAAGAATAGTAAATTTAGTTAAAATTTTAACAAATGCGTTTACATGATAAATAACTCTCTCCCTCTCAGCCGCAACATTTTCCTCGATGGTCCCCATATGGAAAATTGTAACATATCCCCGATATTCTCGATTTTCGTAGCCGTATAGTTGTTATTATATTAAGTTATTAGGCCTTTCTTGAATGTGTGCATCAAGATTCTTGATCGGTTTAAAACAGATCTTGGAAGAAATTTTAGAATGGATAGGGAGAGAGACTCAAAGTGGTATCTTTCATTTAAATTCGCTTCCACATTAGACTAGAATAGTTTTTTAATACGACACTTGTCTTGTTTCTTTAATTTTCTACCTATTATGTCCAATCTAATAAGGTATCATCATGTAATTATACTTTAATGTTATATGGAAGATATGTAGACTCCGGTCCATCTTTCTTAGCAGCTTGGACTCCATGCCTATAAACCAATAGGACATCAGTGCAAGACTGACAGGTGAATAGCCAATGCCTCGGATTTTGATGGATCACGAGTTGGAGTTGTAGATTGCCTAGGTGAAAAATGCTGCTGAATTATAATTGACACATGTTATTACCAGGTTTTTAAATAACAGCCCTTTGAATATATGCTTATAACCCCAAGCTTACCTTTTAAATGTATTACAAAACACAGCTATGCGTTTACGATTGGCTTGGTTTCTCAACTGAAGACTCATGTATTCACACGCATTTTCTAGAACATTTTTATCAATGGCTCAAAATTTTCCTGAAAACTTATCTATTTCTAATAATAGTAATAACCATCATAATAATACTAATACTGGTACCAATATGCATCAGCCTCAAAATCTTAGTGCTTCTCATTTATCAGACCCTTTGCAAGATCATTGTATTAATATACCTGCTTTTCACGTTTTGTAGGTTTCCACCAATATTTACAGCATTATTTATTATTTTTAATTTACCATATAGTATATATATATGAATATATTATGTCTATAGATATGTCTTAGTAATAATATAGGTATAATTTAGATATATATTATTTATTATATATATATCCTATATAGTTTAAGAAGTATATAATGCATTTCCCCGAAAGATAAATAGCTATCCTCCTCTGGTAGTCTATATATAAATTTTAAAGTGGGAAGATAGAATTATTTTATTTTCATTTTAATGCATTTATTACATAATTAGAAACTATATAGTCATTTACATACAAATTTTTAGCATCAAATATATTTACAAATTCATTAAAACACATATTTTTAAAAAACATATAATGAAATAAATACAATAAAAACTCCACATAAATTATAAGAGTATGATGGCTGAACAGGTCTAGGACCCATAAATTTTTATGTAATTTAATCATTATATTTAAAAATGAAAGGATATATATGATTATTCAATATAAATTTTAAATCCAAAGAAATCAATCAGATGAACAATGCCATTTTTATCCCTATATAGACAGAAATTCAGTGTCCTCCTGTTGTAATGTGACGATGTGAAGTGTTGAACCGAAACCGGGTTCTCCTTCTCTAGTTTACAGATTCCTATTTCGTTAATCAAGACTCCTATAAATCGAGGTTCGTTTTTAAACCCAGTTTTTATTTCTCTTTCATTCATCTTTAATAATTCAAAATAACGTTGCGTACGCTACTCTGTCAATTTCAATGACTGAGATTGCTTCCGAAGAATAAACCAGGAGCACGTGAATTGGTGATTGAGACTTCCCCCGAAAGGAGAAGACTTAACCCTAATGTCCCCTTTTCTTAAATATTTAATGATTAAGGTTACAAGCTGAAAAGGTTCTTGCGGTGAGATCGTAGCATAAAATTACTTTTCGTTAGCGTACTTCTTCAAAGATCTATCCTGTCCCCGCTGTCATTGCAATGAAACAGTGTTAGCCTATTAGATCGTAAAAAGTCGTTGAACATAGTAGATTTGCGATCCATTGTTAATAACATTTCAGTCCATCCCGCCCGTAAGGTTGACGGTTTAATGTAGATGATGCCTCTAAGTCCAAAAGGTTGTGATTTATTGGCTGAGTTTTTTTTATCCCTAGAGTATGCTTTCATGTTCAACAATACCTTTATTACTTTCTGAGGCAGATTACCATTCACGTTATGGTATTGATACTCGATAATCCCTGTGTGAAGTTAAACCACTTTGTTTCCACTCGTTTGATAGGATACTTTGTTGTTCCATTCAAGAGAATTTCGATTTGGCCAAATCACTGTCTTCTGGGGGTAGTAATTCACTACTAACATAGAGATAGGGCTTAGCACTTGTTGAAACAGGTTCAGGACTACACCGTAGCAGGTAGGTTTACTTTTTATTTTTAAAAGGGCGAATTTAGGATTTGAACGGGGAAGACGAAGTCTGAGTGTATCTGCAGCTGGAGAGTCTTTCTTGAGAGAAGACATCCCCATTTTAACGTCCGTAAAATTCATATGTGTTCCTTTTGTGTTTTTACCAGCTTTATCTATATAGTGTTGCAAGCCTCGTCTGTATAACTTAAATACTTCGCTAAGACTGGGAGTGAGGACGGTTTTTAGCACTCTCGGAATAATTTATAAATGGTCTATAAACTTCTATAAGGATTCGGTGGAGCACCTAATGAAGTTTCATTGAGATACACTTCAATCTGATTAAAACAGGTGTACAGGAAATTGGATTCGGTGTATACTATGTTGATGTCAGATGAGGAAGGTCGTACCATCGGGTTTTGTCAGTTTCGTTTTCAGATATAAAAACCCGTTGGATGGATCTAAATACTGATCGAGTACCTGGATATTGACTCTAGAGGGACATCGGTGTTGGTAATTGAATGTATGGGGTTTGATGCTGATGAAATTGGTTTCAGTTTACACTAATCTGGGTGGGTTCATCGAGAAAGAGAATCCAGGTCCTATATAAACAGCCTGGACAGAAGGAGAAGGAAATGCATCTGAGTATGAGGGGCTGACCGTATAATGGAACGATTGATTTAGTGAATAATTATAGAGTGTTCTATATCCTTCACAGTGATGAGATACTGATGATATTGTAAAAGATGCAGTTAGTAATTAAATAGCAAGACATCTTTTTGCATGCCTTGAGGCGTCCTAACCTTTTCTTAAGCATATCACGTTTTACTGACCGTCATTTGCGTCTTATTTTTTCGCTTACATCCATCCAGATCTCATCTGAAACGATTCTGTAATTCGCCTTTTTTATGGACTCGCGAGGGTTAGCCCTGATTGTATATATCCTGTAACGTATGCCATCCC
>JABUQX010007701.1:17500-51136 GCA_015478945.1 Trachelipus rathkii | reverse complement strand
AATTCTAAAGTATATATATAATCTTAAATAAACCATTATTCACTTACATTTTTATATCACTCAAAAAATAAAAACTTTGCCAAATTAAATTACTTCAAAAAAGAAAAAAAAAAAAAAAAAGAAAAGTTTTTACGTTTTAACATTTGTATCGTTGGTTTCACATTAATTATTATTATTATTTCTAATTAATACTTGAACTCACTCCGAGAAAACACAAATCCCGCGACTCACTTACAGGTCACGAAAACTGCCTCTCTTCTCAGTTCCAAAATGTCATAAATTGAGATAACTAACTCTTTAGAGAATAATAAATTTAAAAAATAACCAAAACAAAATAAAAGAGAAGATAAAATCACATATATTTGTTACCACGCCGGATAGGAAGTAGCCGGATTATTTAAAGAAACCTATAAATAAGTCTGGGTTCCCCAAGTGTCAAATAATAAATAATAACAACTGACCTTAAATATAATACTGTTTTTAATAAGTGTGTAATATTGATGCAATAACTACAAGTTAAGGCGCAAATTGTTTTAGGCCGTAGAATTTAAGAGAAAGCCCTTTTTATAGACGGAAGCTAATTTTATCCTAATCAAAGGTCAAAGGTAATTCCCGGTTATAGACAAGATATCGATTGTATGTAATTATTATTGTATAATATATTTTTCAATCAAACATGAAACAAGCTGTTGGTATCGGTTAGAAGATCCTAATTAAGCAGTACAAAGTGAATGTCTTCCTTACTTGTGATTGGTCAAGAAAACAAAAAGAACAGAAAAGGAGAAGAAAAAAAAGAAAAAAGGGAAAAAGAAAAGTTATCACTATATCTCTATGATAAAAAACCTCAGATTGTGATTTGGTACAGGAATATATTTTTACGTCTTTTGGAAAAATAACTTGTTCCTTTTAAACATTAGTATTGAGCAGAAATAGGATGATCAATGTGTAAATTTTATATCTTTTTATGACCGAAACTCAAGATATTTTAAAATCATAGTCGTTTTAGCTGTTAATCAGTGCACAAGTTATCTGATTTTTTGTGTAGACATGTTTTATTTTACTAGAATAAAGTGATATATCAATATATTTATAAATACCATTTATTATTGGATGAAATAGTTATTCACAATAGAATAAAGTAATAATTAATTCACTAGTTCATAAGCTAACCCAAGAGCTCGCAGGAGCCCCGACCGCAAAGGGCAGCCACCGCACCCGCTGGAATGGTCCAGCCGCGGTGGGCCCCGCCCGCGTAGCGCACCGCAGGCGCAAATATATCCGCGTTCCGTTCACAGACGCGTGACGCGCGCAGGCGCAAATATCCCGCGTTACCCGCCCGCGCGGCACGTTGCGCCGCAGGCTCGAACAATATTTCAACTCGAGGCGGCTCGAGTCACCTAACAAACAAAGATGGGGGCAAATTTTAAGTATAATAGGCTTTTGTATTATTTATTACTTGCTATTTATACTGCTTATATATTATAACTCTAATATGTTATTATACGTTAGCACGATAGCTCCAAATATACTATTAAGTATTATAATTAGAATATTATTTATTCATCTTAAATGACTATGAATTATATTATTAGCTTATATTATAATATTTATATGTATTATTACTTAGTGCTCATATTAAATTATTAACGAACTATATACTTGTGTGGTTAGCTCTTGGTTAATGCATTGTAGATAGATCTCAGTGTCTAATGGTAAGGTGAGCAAGAATCGTAAATCCAGTAAATAATACAAGTTGATGCCTAGGTTGGTCTGACTAAGCCTTAGTTCTGAACGATCTAGGGTTGCTGGGGGAATAAGAAGATTATATGTGATATTGTGATGTGTCATAGATGATGTGTCATGATTTGTTGTTTCTATATTTGGTCACAGTCGTAGCAACACTGTTACTGAACCTTTCTTGTTATAATTAAATGCTCACCTGTTCATCAAAATTTGACTGACTTATTAGACTCTGTTTTAGCTGCGTGTGTTATACACATAGATTAGACTCATGTCTTTAACTAGATCGTAGGTCTATCACATACGACATATATACATCTTAAAGCCAGAAATCTACAATTTAAGTGGTAACCTAGGTATCACAAAAGTTACAGTTATTAAAATTGAGCATCAAAGCATGACGGGGATCAAAGACTGAGTAGAGTTTAATTTCTCATAACGGTTGTAAGCAATACTAACTAAAAGAGCTGGAGTAGTATCCAAAGTTGAGTGGAACACGCTCGTAACTCACCACTCAAGGAAGACTGGAGAGTTAGCTAGATGCTCATAATTGGTTGTTTTGTACAGCGTATCAAACGTGACTGTCTTAATAGAGGTCAGTCAATGTTTTACTGCTCTTGAACTCATGTTTACTGCTATGGGAACTCAATATGTATTAAACTGCGTATAAACTCTCACAGTAGGTCGAGTAGTTACGTTATATTAGTCAAGTACTATATAGTGAATCTATAGTGATGGTAGTATCAGTTGAACTCTAGTAGAGGTGGTACCTAACACCAATGTGTCGGGGCTGTGTGTGTTGTGATTGTTGATTGCTTATTGTGTTTCTATGGTGTGTTCTGCTAAATATAATGAACTATATTATCATTCACTATGCAACAGGTCGCCGTTCTTACCTTTCTATTAGAGCTCAAATATAGTATTATTATTATATGCATAATTTTATAAAACATTTTATTGCATATTAGTTCTGCTATAAATTATAAACTTATCGCTTGTTAACTCTTCTTAATGGTTAGACTATTTCTGCTTTAGCTTGCTCTGTTGTGGTTTAACCATTAGGGTATGTATGTTGTTGTGATGTACGTGTCGTTATGTTTTTTATTTTGTTTTATACTTTTTATGATTTTTATTATTTTTTATTTAATTTTTATTATTATTTTTATATTTTGTTGTTAGTGTTATTTGAGTGTTTGTTGTAAGTTATTTTTTGTGGTATGGGTAGGCACGCTATGTGTGCGTGTGTTGTATTGTGTATCTTTCTCGGTATGAGCGTTATTGTTTCTATAATATATTTATAGACACAGCTACAGGCTACACCTAGCACTTATCAACAAATCAACAACATCAACTGCATCACCACACAGACACACACACACACATACTACATTAAACATAATATCACTAGAATAAAATGTTTACACTTTAATAAATACTTACTCATACAGTAATCTACTGATTGTACACTTAGTCGATTTGCCCATTAGACACTTACATAGTGCGTATCAGTCTTTAGGGTGTAGCTACATCGGGTCACACACACAAACACAATCATCACTTACACTTGATATACACACAATGTTCATCGTTGCATACTGCTGTAGTGGACAGTAGTTCACTATGACCATTTAAACGATTTGGTCGCATAGTACACTTATCATTGTTACATAGTTGTACGCGCTGCTGTCCGTAGCTCACAGATAATTAATGTGACGCGTTCACCTCAGTAATATATTACCTCGTAAGCTCACACAGGATTTACTTTACACTGACACACACACAGTTTTAGCTTTACAAAGCACGCATTTAGCTCCACTATGACACACATAGTGTATTAGCGCCAAGACACACTACAACTGCGACACGGTCAGCTACTCAGACACACTGACACGGAAATATCAGATTTATAAACATTGTTATGTTTTAATCTGGGGCAACGATTAAATTTCTATACTATCCAGGATTCAAACTATAAACTAAATATTTCAAAGTTTCGTAAGAACACTTCCCGGTACTATAAATCAAACGTCACTTATCTTGATTTACACAAGATATGGACGCATACTCTATTATTGTGAACTCTTAAAAATACTATTTTGGTGTTATAAATTTTAATAAATAAGAAAAAGTTTAAATATTTCACTAAAAATTTTTATTGAATATTATTACTTAAAAAAATTGCTAGATTTAGCCGTACCCTGTCGTTTAAGAAAAGCAATAAATCAAAGATCAGAGTCGGGCAGGAAACAGCCGCCATTAGCACCCCTTCCTACCGATCAAGTATCTGACCACGTTATTGTTATCTAAAGGGACTTACTACGTTTAAAACTCAATGCCTCGAGTTAACACGATATTATAAACAGTTGATATCTAAATATACAAAAGATATCGCAACTTTGTATCTCTGCTAACATAGACATGTCTTTATTAGAAGAATGATCTAGTTTTATCGTAAAAAATACAAATGTGTTCACGTTAAACACTTACTGACATATGTATCAGATCGCGAATTCGGTTAATAAAAAAGACTATGGGTTCAAAAGTTTTATTCTAATGAGATTCAGGCTGTTTCTTTGATATATTTTATTCTTAATCTAGTGTATAATGACAACCCAGCTCAACCCGAGGAATCAGACGACAAATGCCCCACTTCATGTCAGATACGACAACGGGTAAGCCTTGCACTTTGGAGGTATTGTTTTACAAATCTCCATCTGGCTTTTTTACTGGTTAGCCACTGATATCGTCTTGGAAACTAATAGAGACGGATTTAATAGACTCATAATTCAGGTCGAAATTATAATATTATTCAATTATAGACCTTTTTTCTGTTAACATGGAGGTTTGCAACATATAAAAGTTAGCGTTAGGCACTATTATAAGGTACTCTATTTGCTCTTTAGGCTACTCAGACCTTTTTTAAGACGGTGTGATAATAGTTGTATAAATTCCTAATCCTCAATAGTCGTACAAATAAGGTAAATTTCCGAGTGATATAACACGAAATCATTTCCTTTTATCACTATATTGTTTTATAAATAATAATTTCAACTGAAACAATGTTTTAGATCAACCGACTGTTGAATTCCAATTTACCATTAGAAGGGATAACAAGAAGGTAAAATGCTTTTCTCATCGTGCACCGAAATCTAACGCTATTAATGGACTTGCGCGGTGGATCTATTGAATCTCTTTAAAATGAGTTTGGGTACTATTCTCATACAAACTGACCTATAAGTAAAAACATCACAATCGTCGGACTCTCTCAGTTACGAAGGATTTTTTTAATATATGCAGGTACTCTTTTAGAGTAGTATAATTATACTTTTTTACAACAATGGTATCTTTTGGGGATGGTATCATAATTTCAGAGCTTCGTCCGTGTCCAATGTTCACAGATTTTACTCGATTGGTTTCACTTTATTAGAGACGCATAAGAGAATCTACCTCCGACAATTCACTAGTAAAAGATTGTAAGGCAGAATAAGCATTTTCATATCATTTTAAGTCTATGATTAATCTCGGGTCATTGCTCTGTATGCAAAAGTTATGGACCATGTTACGTTTGTATTATACACAAAGTGTTGTATCATGTGTTTATCTATCAGAGTTGTGTGATATAATAATTATTTTTATATTTACAATTAAAAATACTATAACATTTGATGAGGAAAACTCTCATTATAGATTTCTCTCCTAGAATTAGAATCTAATAAGTAATTCCATATATAAGTTCCATAAGCTAACACCAGGCTCGAGCGTGGAAGCCCCTATCGCAAGGCAGCACCCTTCCCGATGGAGTGCGTCCTAGCGTGCGTCTGCACCTTTGACCCGCTCTGCGTGCGCCCGCATTGGTCGACGCGAAGTATACTATATCAGCGTTCCGCCCGAAGCGCAAGTTAGCGCCCGCAGGCTCGCTATATCTCCCGTGCAATTTTAGGTGTTCCCGCCGTAACCGCTCTTAGTGGCGCCCGCCCTACGTGGCGTGCTAATTGATATCCACGACGTTTTCGAGAATGAAAGAAGGTCTCTGTTTGAAATAATATATTTATTTGACATGGTAGAATATAGGCTCATTTAAAATCGCCCTCGGTAGGTATAACTAATATAAAGGTATTATCCTAATAAATTAGTATATATTGAAGCTATAAAGTTAATACGTATATACTCTATGAACTAACATTATTTATTATCATGAGATATATATAGATGGAAGCAATTAAAAGCAATCTGTAAAGGAGTGCCGATGTATAGATATATATAATATAGATAATAATATTAGTATTGTTATATGTTTTTCTAATACGATGACTATGGTATATGATCTATATAATTATGTTGTACAGTTTAGATAAAATGTTGCAATGAGAATTAATAATGAGTGATAAAGAGGTGACTCTATGGAAAGTGACACCACAGTAACCTGAAGATGTCTTATTGTGTATGCGATTAGAAAAACCGATACTCTTGTAAGTGAAATTAGTTGATTAGTGTTGTATATAATGGTAGTCTATCGATATCAAGTGTATAGTGTAAGTGCCGTGAAATATGGTAAAGTTGATAATCGTGCTTTAGGAAAAGTTCTTAGAAGTGTCATCATATCAATTTAGTTATACGGTGGTTATCTCTTAATAGATGACAGTGCACATCAAAGAACTGTACTCAAGTACATGGAGATTTATAAAGAATCAACATAACAGTCAAATAATGATTATAGCAGAGAAGAACTTTATGGTATCAAATGCTAAGTGTTATTAAATGTTTGATTGGACTACCAACTAGATCTAATTACAGGTCAGAGCGATAAAAGCGGAGGTAGATTGTGGATAGTCAAAAGTTCAAGTACAGTCACAAAGCTTAGGATACTCAACGTTGGTGAACATATAAGCTTAGACTGGTAGCAGGGGCGAGTCATAACGAGAGCGCAGCAAGTTGATAGGCTCATATTACAGCTCTGATGCACCTCTAAAAGCTGATTTTTGAGGGTTATGCAATATATGCTTCTATAAGTGGGTACAGATGTAAAGTTGTGATCATGATATGTTTTTGTACGTGTTAAATCATTTATAAGTGTGATGTGTGTTGGTATGTATAAGTATCTTATAAACACTTGACGAGTTAGGTGGTGAAATATTATAAAACAAAAAGATGATTAACAGTTATAAAATAAATGTGTAAATTCTTTTGAGATAACGAAAAATACATGATATAGATTTATTATAAGAAGATTTTATATAAGTGAGTGAAGGTGTCGTGGTGTCGAATGTTAGTAAAATAAATTTTTAGATTTAACAATATAATAACAATAGGAAGGAAGTAAATAACACTAATGTCATTAATAATAAAATAAAATAAAAATGTTTTAATAAATTTATACGCTAAATGTGTAAGGTTGAGAAGTGAGCTGTGGGAGTATGTAGTGTATATAAAATGTACCGTGTTATAATTAAAAAATAAAATGTCTTTAATAAAATTGCATGATATGTTCATACAAAGAACTTATGCGTAGTGTAGTTCTGTAGTCATGATGGAAGTCTGTGTGCAAGTGTAAGTAACTGTGTGTAAGTAAATCTGTGTGATGAAAAAAAAAAACTAGAGAAAGTGATAAACAGTATGCATGATCTGAATGCTGATGTAGATGGAGTTAGTATGTCGTTTGGCTCGTGTGGTGTGGTTGTGTGTGAGAGTGAGTAATTCATGCATGTTCTAAATAGTAATAAGACGAAGTAAGGCAATGTGATATAAATCACAACTAAAGATTTATAATAAATGTAAAATAAACAATTGTTATGAGTCTTGTGACATAACTTTATATAGTTGATAATATGAGTAGTGTAGTGGTGTTCCGGGTGTTGAAGTGAAGTGTGTAGTATAAGTATATGAATAGATAGAATGTGTGTATAAAGATGGTAGTGGTTGTGTTATGGGTGGTGTGTGTGATGTGTGTAGTGAGTGAGGACGCGGCGATGATTTGTAATAAAGATTGTAGATGTGTGATTGTATGTATGTGTGATGTTGTGTCGTGGGTGATGTGAGTATGTGGAATTTAGTCGTAATATATAAGAATTGAGTTCTGCATCGTGATGAAGTGGAAGAGGGAAATAATATGCGCCTGCGGATGCGCACGACGGGGCGGGACGCAGGTGTGAATAGGTGTGCATGTAAGAGATAGAAGGTGAATATTGGCTGCCTTGTAGCAGTGCGTCAGCTGCGGCATGAGCTGTGTGAGGGAACGCTCGAATATTGCGCCTGCTGGGTTAGCGACAGCGCGGAGGCGGGCGGGGACGCAGGCTTGGACGCACCAGCGGAATGGCGGAGTGGCTGCCGTGACGGAGTGAGGCCATGCTGAGCCTGTTGGTTAGCTATGAAACTAGTGGAAAAAAATTAGTGTGATATCTATTCTAGTGATAGGTTTGATCAAGTTATGTAAGTAATTATTGCTGGTGTACCTCGCTAGTGGTAAGGTAGTGTTAATTAGTAAGTACGGATAAATAGTATGACACTATCGTCATAGAAATAATAATACCACTAAGCATGTAATGTAGATACTCAAAATACATAAGATGTAAGACTTGATGCACGAAAAATAGACAAGATTTCAATAAATAAAGGACTAATTTGATATTTAATAATATATCAGCAGTTTATGTATAAATAAAGAGTCTACAAAGATTATAAACACTACCTAATACAAAAATAAACTTGAGCAGAAAAATAAAGTGTTAATGAACATAAGTAATTTCAAAGACGTAAAATACAACTATATCGAAGCATATCGTAACAACAGATTTCAACTATACAATAGGTTCAAATAATTATTATGAAATGGATAAGGGATTAAATAACCCGCACAGGCTAAATCAGACAAGTAATAAGGAAATCCTATTTCAACTTACTTTACACGTGCTTAAGATGGATCTGAACACGGCAAGGGAATCCAAAGACTATTTGTTTCAGTCTAAATGAAAAGGTCAGTATTATTTATAAAGCATAATACAATGCTAAGTAACATATGAAGGTTACGTCATGTTAATTATACGGGAATATAACACTAAATTTCTGACTCCTTGGCAGTTTAATTAGGAGGCTATTTTAAGAATTAGCCACGTCTAATAACAACAGGAGCTTTATTCCGTAAAATTATGCGCTAAATTTTAAGGGCCAGTATAACGTAGTTAATCTGCACCACATTTTACAGAAGACATAGGAGTTCAGATATATAGAAATTCCACTCATTTTGCACCCTGTGTGAGATATTAGGTAACTGATAGATGTACACAGCCACGGCGGTTACTCTAAAAGAATGATTTATGACTAAATTTATACCCTATAATAGTTAATTTTCTCCTAGAATTCATATTTACAGAGAAGAGTAGTCGATAATAAGATTAATGACAGTTTATTCGGGTCAATCCATGTCATGATGTTTGATAAAGTGATTTATTAAAATCATATCAAATGATATACGATTATAAATGTATAAGCAGATTAAATAAAATGGAAGTATAAAAGACGTGAATACTCGAATGACTTATTGTAAAAAACATTCGAAAAATATTAGTCTCAGTTACTATACATCCGCTGGTGATATATAAATGTGTGTTAAGTGAAATAATGTGTTTATTTAACTACACTAATAAATGCTTTTGAAGGAGAATGATTTAATTATAAATAAGACTACTTAAATGATATATATGGTTAGCAATGTATAGTAAGAATATGTTGCTCTGACTTTAGTCTAGTAATATTTAACATATATAACTTGATTAAATAACACAGTAGATGGTTTAAAGATCGATTTTTTAAAGTCAAAGCTAATGGAACGATTAAAAAAGCAAGAATAAGTAGAACAACTAAGAACGGTGTTAAAGCATTGTAAAGCAGGGCATAGACTTGCTAAAAAGTGTAAGAAGGGCATACTTAGTCCATCTCTAGGGTGTAGTGGGCTATGGTGGACACCTCGTCATTGTCGATTACTGATCTTACTGACTTTTGGCTCTTTAAAGTTAATGAATTGCGTTGCAACGGTACTCGTTGAATATATGGTATTTATATGATGTATATTTCATAAAATTTTTTTTTAAAGTAAAGATATATTTTAGAAATAACAGTATTTTAGTGTAAGATAGTATAATATAAAAATTTTGATAATATCAAATAAAAGATAATCAGAGATTTGAACGCCTACTTAATAGGTAATTAATATTCTTGTAATCTCAATTTACTTCAATGTATTGATATTTAACTATTATAGACGTTAATTAAGATATTTTTGATTAATAAATAATTTATTTAAGTTATAAAATTTTTAGAAAGTATAAAGTAAAAATTGGCTGATAAAAATTAATGAATATGTGTATCAGTTATTAAATTAATAGTGAAAAAGCACTACAAATGTAATATTAAGTTAGTATATTATACGTTAGATGTGATATATAAAGGGTGACGTGTATGCATGCAGTGTTATGCTCAGTGTTGATATATTAATCATGATTTTGTGCAGCTCGATAAAATGTTTGTATAGTAAATTCTAGTGAAATGTTAAAATAAATGTGTATAAGATTAAGATATCGTGTGAAATATAAGTAGAACATATGCAGTGTAAGTTAAATTGTGTGAAGATGTAAAGGAAATCTGGTAGAGTATGTAAGTAAAATCTGAATTGAACAACAAATTTGGACTATCTAAGAGTGGTGAGTGTAAGTTCGTAATGTAAGTTGTCATTGGACAATGTAAAGTTGTCATAGTCAGAATTGTGTTGTATATAGTATCATAAGTAATGTGTTGTAGATAAAGTGTAAACGTGTGATGGTGATGTGTGGATGATGACAGCTGCTAATGGTGTAACGAATTTAAACCTAATGGTGCGTCCAAGTTGTAAAATGTAGTTGTATATGGGCTGAGGTGAGCATAGTGTCTAATGCGGTAAATGAGTAATGATATGATATAAGTGAAGTTGTACTGTGAATAAGATGTTATAGTAAAAAGTCATTACTAACTACATAGTAGTGAGAGAGTTTAATAAGCATATGTAATGATACACATTCGGATTCACAATACCTGTTAATTACCTCATGCGGGTTAGACACGCCAAATTTTCAGGGCTATTTTGCCTGGGTGGGGTCTCAGGTAAGGCTAGAAAACTGAGACTGTTGTTGTGTGATATGTGTAACTACAGGTTGAAAAAAAGTAGGCACTACAGTGGCACATAATCGTGGCACTCACTGCACTATAAATTTGTGTGTGTGTGGTCACGTGCGTATGTGATGGCACTCAATATGGCACTACTTTGGACACTACAATTGCACTCATTGCGCACTCACTTAGGCACTCACCTGGGCATCAACACTAGGTACTTTACTTAATACTCATAGGAACCATATAAGGAACATCACTAGATCTTATTACAGTGCATAAATAACTGGGAACCATTCGAAGCCATCAAGTTCAGACGTAAGGGTCCAAAAATGGACCCATTGGTGTTAGAGTAGCAAGGTGATTGTACAAGTCGGGTGCGTCAGCAATACTAAAATATAAGCAATGGTACAAACAAGGTATAGACGTCCATACATAAACAAAAGGGCTAAGTCCTACATAAAGCGAAAATTTAAGGAAAACATACCTAAAAAAGCACTAAGAATCTGCAAAGAAAAGATACAAATAAAATTAAAAAATAAAAAAATAAATAGAAAGAAAAAGATAAATAAAAATAAATGTTAGAAAAAATAAAAGTAAAACAAGATATAGAAAATGGCGATAATCAAAAGATAAGAAACATGTAAGACTTTTTTTTATATAAAAACACTAATTATTAATACACCAGTGAAAATATATTTTCTTAATCTTTTAATTAATTTCTTCTAATTAAATATTGAATTATGAGTAGTAGCTTATTTATAACAAGCTCTCTAAGTATTTAATAAAGCAGAAAAGTTATATATAAAAACAGTTTAGTATACAGAATATAAGTTAAATAAGCTCTAAGTAAATAGCAATGATAGATACGTTATAATAATCGAGTAATAACAATTACGTATGAATCATTAAAGGCAGTTACTAAAAACACTATGTATAGTTAAAGCAGTTAAAGCAGTATATAATAGTATAATACAATAAAAGCAGTACTAATTCCCTCCTTTAGTGATGTATATTAGTATATAGGATGAACACCTCTATTTAAGTAATATATTGCTCTCTCATCTTTCTATCTCATGCATCTATACGGTGAAGTCGTCCTCATAGCTTACTCCGATCTCGTCTGTGCATACGCTTTTCTAAAAGCTCTACGTACACATCTCATCATGCATGTCATCATATAGCTCTAGCTCTCTCTCAAACATGAGCGCTCTCATGCTCAGTCAAACTCTCATCTCGTATAGTTACCGCTCTAAGTAGAAAAGTCGCGCAGTAAAAAATCAGACAAGATATCAATCTTTTATACTTCCACGATACCCCCTGAGGCGTGATAAGGACGACTGTGATAGACGCTCGCTCTCTATATTCGCTTTGAGGGCTAGTAATCGTCATACTACGTACTTATAAGATGATATGTTAATTGGTTAATTTAAATGTGAATATGTGTGCATTATGTAATTAAAAATAATATTTCAGAAATTAAACTAATATTTGAATGAAACTTCTAAGACAATTTTACTACTTATTTGCAATGTTTTATTCAGTCCAATTAATTATACACGCACTTAAAATTCATGTATACTATAATCAGTATTATCAATATTCAAAAATCCCTTGAAAGGATTTTTTAATATACGATGCCCGAAAAACAATAAATTCTCACAAATATCTCAAAAAAATTTCAGACATGTAAGTTTTGGTCTTTGCACTTTTTTTTTTATTATATATAATAGTACACTCGTGTACATGGAGTCTTATGTCTTAATATTATAAACTATTTAGAATATTATTACCAGTAATGTCACTATGTAATAACAGATATACGTCCCGCCTGGAACGTGTTGTGTAACTAAAGTCATTATACATTTGCGCCCTAGTGACCTCGAAATCGGGTTTTGTTTGTTTATTCAGTAGCTTATTACTCTAAAACATCTTTTAACAGAATGTTGCTATATATTTATAATAAATTTTCAATAGCTTGTTCCAAAAAAGTTATAATAGAGTTCAGAATTCCCGATTTGTGGACGTAATGGCTGACCGATTACGTAATATGTGGATGTATAGATTTAATACGACAGTCTGTGAAATCAGAGGTACTCGTGACGCTCGCAAGTATCTGGTAATGTTTTCGCGTGAGAAATGCTTTTAATTAAAAAATGTGGTGTGGTATAGTATGTTGTAAGTAAAAAAATGAAAAAAACATGACCAACAAGAATTGAAGAACTTCGAGTGTGATGCAGTGATGCTAAATGGTGTGAAGTATGAGAAGAGCCTGTTGCGTTGTATGTCTGTAGTATGATATATATAGTTATATGGTATATTATGGTATGGACTAGTGTAAATTTGTTTCATTATTATTGTGCAATGAGTTGTATAATAAGATTGATGATAATAAGGTGTATGATGCATATAACTTAAAACATTAACTCCTATACTATAATAAGTAGGTGAATATAAGTACATGTCTACGCAGATATTCGTATATGTATGTCTTATTGTGATTCGGTGCATACTATATACCTTATAAATTACATATGTTGATAGTAATTATAAACGTCTGCTTTACTAAACTAGCTAATGGCCATGTTCAGCCATGCACTTTTCAGCGTTATTGTAAATGGGAATTTCCCTTTTTACATATAAATACTATACGCTCAATCTTGTAATAGAAGCAACATCAGGAAATCAAGATAAAACACAATATAATTATTGTTGTTCTAGCTAGAGCTTTGCATTACATTTTAGACGTTAGTCGTGTGCATCATGCACTTAAAAGGCAACTACACGCTGGCCTTAACTCACCGTGGATGAATCATGCTATACATACTCTAGCTAATATAGGAACACTATTACTAGACGTATCATCGACAGGGTATCTTCTCTTCTCGTGGGTGTCAGGTGGTCTTATACCATTCACAGAACTCATGCAGACTGGAGCTCGCGGCGTACGTGTCGCTTTCAAAAAACAGACTGACGTAGATTCGGCACTCATGTGGTAACGATGAAATAGTTGCGGCAGATATGGATCCCAGAACGAACGCGCGAATAATCATTGACGTCGAAAAGCATGAAGCAGAAGTATTAAGCAAGCTGCTTATACTAAACAAAGAAGTGCTACAGTCCCCGTCAAAAACATGGATAGATATTCAGAGGAAAAGAAGAATTTGAAACAAGGTAGAATTAATAGATTAAACACAAGAAAATTCATACAAGATCTTCCGACATAAGCTTATTTCACACAAACTTAAATTTTAAAGAATAATAACGTAATCTGAAAAAAAAAAAAAAATAAAAAAAAAAAAAAAAAAAAAAAAAAAAAAAAGAAAAAAGAAAAAAAAAAAATTAAAAATTTAAATCTAAAAAAATAAAAAAAAAAAAAAATAAATTAAAATCTAAAAAAATTAAAAATAAAAAAAGAGTAACAATAGAGTCCAAATAATGCATGGTCATGCTGTAGCTAAAACATATGTTCACAGGGCCTCGCCAAATAATAAGTGTCAATATAATGTTCAGGATAAAATCCGTTGGTCATATAATGAACCCAACGGATATGAAAAAGGGGTAAGGCTCGATAGAGCTACGTTACTCCTGAGTATCACCCCTTACTACTGACCCGATCTCTTTATATTGCAATACTTGTCGGCTTTACCTCTAGGTGATTATGGTATATTCTTTCTAGTTATAAAAATAAAAAATTATATATTTCATTAATATTTTTCATACTGCATTATCTAAATATGTGATATAGTTTTCATTGTACCTATACGTATGATTATGGTAGATATAAAAAAAATAAAAAATATAAATAGTATAATTATTTTTTTTCTCATTTTCCAATTCAGTAAATTTCAAGTAGACGCTGTTGATCCATATAATAAATATGTTATACAGTCTTGTTCTTTGTAAATATCTTCTTTTCATTTTTAAGATGTTCATAAGCGGTGATAATCATTCTTTAGTTTACAACCATAATATAATATACTATTATATATAATATACTGCTGAATACTTACTCTACATACTTCTATCTCTCAATCGTCTCTCTGACTCTAGTCATCTATTACATTACTACTAGCTATCTATCTCTCTCATACTATTTCTTCGCTTCTCTCTCTTGCAGCTAATCTCTCTCTTACTCTCATAACTCTCTCTACTCGCATCAGCTTTAGTATGATATATATAATATGCGCCTATATATATATGCGTCTATCTGTTTTATTGTCATTGACTTGATATAAAAGTAATGATGTAGATCGCTATCGAATATTATAAATTTACTATCTATAGATGACGTCAGTAACCTTACTAAATATATTTAATTAATTATTCTTATAGTTATTTATATATTATTATTTATTTATTTATAATTATTTTATAATTTTATTATTATATTATATATATATTATAATTTATTATTTTTTTATATAAATATTTATATTATATTTAATTATTTTTATATATTATTTAATTATTATATAATTATTATTATTTATTATTATATTATTTATTAATTATATTATAGCTAAATTACGGAACTTTGCTTTATGTACTATAAAATATTTATCTTATATAATAAACTAAAAACTATTTTACTAACAAAGGGCAATGACTAAAATGTCATTAAATTTGCAAATAACCTAGAAAGTGACAGGTATTATGAAAAGTCGGTAGATATAATTATTAGATTTTAATGAGCGGACTAGAAAAGTATCCATGGCACACTCAAATGCTGTGCATGAAGTATATAGTGAATACGTAAAGGATCTTCGATGTATTGTTTTAAGTAAGTAAATTAACCACATAGATGGGTATAGGCGACGGTGAAAATCTGTAAAGTACGTGTTGAAACACGTTGGGATTATGAGTGAGTTGTTAGTTATGATTAGATGTGTTATGGATTAGGTATCAGAGTGGTGAGTGGACACCAAGCTCATTTAAGGGATAGTCCGCTAGCGCATCCTTCCTGACTACCTATTAGAAAAACTCAGTAGTCTGACTAGTGACGCTCACTCTCGATCAATACCTACTTCATCCATAATCAAACCTTACCTCGACATACGCAACGTCAACGCATCTAGTCCGCAATTCTTTACATAGCTATTAATATAATGTGCTCGATTCACAAAATAGTTATTTAATATTGAATATACTAATAATAATAAATACGTATATTGTTAAAAGATATTAAATATATTTTTAATATATTTATATATATGATAATATAATTGATATAATTGAAATATTTACTAATCATCTCAGTATATTTCACTATCTATACCTACTAAGGTCTTTTCCTAAGGACTAAGGATATACTTTGATATTACCTTTCAAAAAATGGTATAAGTATTTAATACTAAAAGATGTAGACGTTCTCTCAAATATAAATTAGCACGTTGATTGCTCAACTGAACCTCTTAATGCTCAACTCTAATGAACAGTATACCTACTACATAATTTACTTAGACCTATCTCCCTACCTATCACGAATGAGGGTTATGTATGGATGTATCGTGGTTACTCTTTTGCTACGATGTAGACGCAATTCGTCGGAACACTCCGATTCTCCCATATGAGACTCGTTGTTTGTAAGAACGTGGCTGAGGTCGAAGTGATGCTCGCTGGTGTGGTTAGTTCGCTTCCAGCAGATCAACTCTTTCGCTGATGCTTCATATACCTCTGAGGTCCTCACACGACGTCGTTCTGCTTCCTCTCGGATTTGAATTATTACGATATGACCACTTCCATAGTCACAACGCATTTATGAACAAGGATTACTTGTGTGAGTCGCAAGACAGTCCATTAGCAAGTAGATAATACCATAGAAAGCTACGCTCGTGAGCACTGCAGAGTCGATATGCAACTCAACTGTGCATACGAAACAACTACTACTTAAAAATTAACTGGAACCGATATATATGTATTGAAAAAATAAAAATAATATAAAAAAAAATAATAAAAAAACAATAAATAATATTAAGATATAAAAAAAGATAAATATATTAATTAGAATGATAAAATTACTAAATAATCTCAATATATCTTAACAGGAATATAATAAGTATTAATAAATTAAAAAAATAAAATCTTTTTTATTAACAATAAAATATTAAAGATTAAAATATATTTATAAAAAAAAAAAAATATAACGTCGAATAAGACTTATATACCTGAAGTAAAAATAATTGGGCTACCCAATAAAAAGTACAATGCTGTACATAAGTGATTAAAAATATCCGTTGTCATATAATTGTATATAAACGGATTAATAAATGGAGGGTCGGAGCTTCGTTCTTACTGGTATAAATCATCCCCTTCCTACTATCTTAGGACCCCGGTACTCTTTAGTATCTTATTGCTCAGTATTTACCCTGAGTATAAATGATAGGTATATATTCTTATGTTATCTAAGTATAATAATGTTTAAAAATAAAAATAAATCTTTATTTATAGCATATATATTTCATATCAGCTGGTATATATAGTTCTTAATAATTTAGTATTTAATTAATTTATATAGTACCTAATTCATACCAGTTTTTGGAGATATTAAAATAAAATAAAAATAATATAATAAATAAGTAAATTATTTTAGTTTCCATTTTCCATACATAATTATTTACAATTACGCTGATTTCACATATATAGCCCGTATATATCTAGTTTCTCGTATCTGTCCTTAGGTTTTCGAATATCATGCGATGAGTATATAATGAGTAACTTCTAGTTTAGTATTATCTACTACATATTATTAATATATATATAAATTATAATACTTATATATATATAATATATTAATTATATACTAATATATATTAAATAGTATATTAATAATTATATAATATATATATTATATATATATATTATAATATTACTATATACTACTAATAATATATATCATATATATATTTAAAGTATGTTAATAGTATATATATATATTATATATTAATATTTAAAATCAATTTATAATATATTAATAATATATAAAATAGTAATATATATATATTATCATTTTATAATAATTATATATTATATTTATTTTAGATATATTATATATACTATATATATATATATATTATATATTATATAATAATATATTATAATATAATATTAATATATATAATTATAATAATATAATAGATATATTATAATATATAATTATACATATAGAATAATATATTATATATTAAATAGTTATATAATATATTAATATATAATTTAATTTAAATAATATATATGATATATAATATAATATATATAATATCATTATATATATATATATAAATTATATATATATATATATATAATCTTTATATATATAATATTAATTAATATTATTCAATAATAGATATTTGGTAACATTTTCATTTTTGAGTGAGACAGTTATTAGGATATTTATCATATATATCTATATATATATATTATATTAATATATTATTTAATATATAATATTATATATATCGACTCAGGTGGGCACCCGTACTTTATTTATAAGAGGATATATAGTACTACTTAATCAGATTCTGTGAGTTTGAACTCTGTAAAGATTTGAGAAAATAACGGTATGTCTCTCTCGTGCATTAAAGCGTACTATCTCATTTAGCCAGTACAGTCACATGAGTAATTCATCCAATATCCTCATCCTTCATGAAGCTCAGTATCCGCAAGTAATAACACATACATCCCGCACATACCTCTGTAATAATGTGATAGCGTAACTCACAATAAAGCGTATAATATTATATATATGTTATATAAAATATACTTGAATCAATAGATCATATAATTACCTTATCTCATAGATAAAATAAAATTTTTATTATATTATATATATGAAAATGAGTATAAGATGGAATATTTAACAGATGAAAATCTCCAGTAGATTTAATACTACTTAACTATATTGCTCCTCTTATAATGTTCACGTAATCTCTTGTTCTTTTGATAGTGTAGCCATGAGTTGATCCATATTATCCTATTCTCAATAAGATAGATAATATTATAACTTGACTAGCAATATATAGAAATTCGTGTAAGGCTGACCCTCTTGCCCTCCAAAAATATCCCACACCAATACTAAAGTATACGCTTACGTTCATGATCCAAAATCATTTCGGAATACCTTAGTGATTTGAGTTGTTATAGAATGAATACCATTAAGGATGTATGCTTAGATTATTTTGTTTTGGAAAGAATTATTCATATAACATGATAATGTCTCCCTAATAGACTGAAGTCTGAGAGTGAGAGAAGTCTTTATGTGTAGGGGTATAATATTAGATAGCTTGTTACGTTTAGTGATATACTCGATCTTCTGTTATCTAGCTAGTTATTCTCTATTATTGTATAATAACGCTCTCTCATCGAGAAAATCTTTTTTATATTATACCTTGTGTATAAATACTATTATGATCACTTGTACCTTCTTAGCCTCATAAGATATGATCCATTTTCTGTTACAATTTACTATAGGGAGACGGATTTCAGATATAAGTATTGGGAGCATCATAACGATATATGCGGGAGTGTGTCGCTCGTGAGATCAAAAATTAACTAAATACAAATCAATAAAGATGAGAGACTATTTTAATTTTGAATAGAAATTCTCGGCTCGCGCATAGTACAAATGTCTTTCTCTCCTAAAGACTATACTTATCTATAGCTACGAAACTCTATATAGAAAATACGAATTTCATATACACTATCTAGATAACCTTGTTATCTACATAAATATATCGTGGACTAGATCATGATATAGAGAGATATAAGAATAGAATAAATATCATCTCAATAGGATATGCTGAGTTTATATGTTCTTAGTTGTTAACATACGAATATATAATCTAAACATATACATATTTCAACCTTACTCGTAACTGAATTATAAGTTAATAGTTATAGTGAGTCAAGTGAGTGGGATCCTGTAATATAAAATACTCAGTATATCTTAAATGATGTTGATGATATATAATAATAATAACTACGATATAATGGAGCGGATCAGATATAGAATATGAGCAGAGAATACCGATATTATGGTTGCTATTAGGCATGATAGGTTCAGTATTTTTATATAGTTACATTCCTTGTACATAGGTGGATATATATATAAAGATAAAGATATTATATAATTAATAAATAATTATTATAAATATATGTATATTATTATATTATTAGAAGGGATATATATATGTTAATATACTATATAATTATTAGTATCATAAGTAGTAAGGAGACCATATCTTTCATAAATAACTTTTATTTTAAACCCTATTAAATTTACAGCGTAGATTTAAGTCAATTTCAAATTTATATATTTCTCCTTTATTTACTGTTAATATACGTATATATAGATCTCTGCATATGTCATTAATGTTGTAATGTTGTTAAATTCTTTAGACTTATGAATTATTTAAGCCTTTATACCTATACCTGAATATAAAGTTAACTTTGAGATGAAATAAGTATTATATTACCGTATATATAAATTAATATTAATATATAACTCGATGAGTTATTCATATACTATATATCTCAATAATATTAAAGTAGCTAATTATATATTATTGTATATATTACTGTTTATAAATTATAATAAATATTTCATTTGTAATTATCATGGTTTTTATTATACTGGATAATATTAATATTAAAATGATTGATAATAATATTACATTGTTTATTAATTTTTAATATATAAGTAATTATTTCTATTTTCATATATACTTATTATGTATGATTTACATAATTAATATATATATATATATTATATATATATCTCAAAGTTAGTCAGTATAATTTTATAACGTAAATATCTCTAAGTTAAGATATATATATACAATTAATAGATTATTATTTTTTTTTTTATATTTTTTTTTATTTTTTATTTTCATATTTACTTTCTATTACTAATAATATTATTGTATAATATAGTAATGATTGTTACAATTGTATATAATATATATCTAAATTTCTAGATATATTATACTCAACTTGTTGACTATACTGATTATTTAGTATGTATATCGTAAGTTCTCCCTTTAAACCCTCCTATTCACCTCCCTACTTCTCCATTTCTTAACTTGTGAGCATAGATATAGATTAATATTTCATAATATATTTATAATTATATATATACTCTCTATCAGTTAGAATAAAGTTAGAGATAGAACTTTATGAGTACCGAGTGGATACACTGATCATTGGTTAATATATAATAAATTCTCTCGCTTATTTTCTAATTTAAATGATAATATTTAATATTTAACTAGACTTCGTTTTAATATGTTCCGGTATATGAATTGTTGATAAGTATTATTTTGCAATATCTATTTACAGCTTAAACCATGAATTGTGAATATAATCTGATTTATATATATATATATATTATTTCTTTAATCAATACAATATTCTTATTAATATTAGAGTCATAATTATCTAAGTATAATACGTAGTGTTTGATTCTAGGTCATAAAATCACAGTCTAATGTAATTATCTTAATCTGACGTTACTATTACTTACAGTTGTAGTATAATTAAGTTATAGTAGCTTATATAATATAAATTCCTCTTCCACTAAAGAATTTGGGATGTAAATATAATTATTTATTTTTACAAGTATAAATAATAATAATAACACACATACAATTCAACTAATGTACCAGCTTAGTATATCTATATCCTATATATTATAAATCGGAACCAAAAAAAAAAGTTTTACTTATTGCCCTATCACTTTTACGAATAATTACTACATGAGTAGTGAACTCTCACTCAGTATTAGAAGAAAATAATATATATATATACAGTATCTAAATAAGCAACTTGAAAATAAAACGGTTGTATTTAGTAGCTTGAAAATAAAATATATAAATATTATGATAACATAAAAGTACTTTATTACTATATAATCAATATACTCATCATTATTATAATTAAAGATAAATATTATATTTAGATCCTAATAATTACGTTAATTACTCTATAGTATTTCTGCAGTTGTTATCCATATTATAATATTTAAATAATTATAATATATAAAATAAATCTAAATCTATTACTAATTAATAATAATAATATTATCCATATATATAAATATCTTTTAACTTTATTTGGGCATCATAAGGCAGATTATTTATAAGTAATCCTAAACATATCATTTCTGATATCTAAACACATAATATATTATTTAAATAATTATAATATCTTTATAAATATTATATATAAATATTATATAAATTATATATATATATATTTAAAATATTATATATATGATATAATATTAAACACAAATATATCATCAAATAAATATTTGGCTCTTACCACATAAACAATAATAATAATAATATCTTATTGGAAGAATTTTTTTATATCTCATTCCATATGTACTCTATATATTTCTATTTATATTATATATTTAGGAACTCATTCAAGATACCACATAATAACTAATTAGCTTGTGCATTGCTGAGTTGATCATGTATCTATGATATTGTACTCTGTCTTCGTAGGTTGTATCTGACTTAATTATTAGTATTTTTTTATTAATTGATACGAAGCCAATGATATATAACTTATTAAAAATTATTAATATCTTTATATTTAATATATTTAATTAGACTGTATAATTTATATGACTAAAATTTAAATATACAGAAACAGATATGTAGATAAGTAGGAAATATGTGATAATTTCTATATTATTTACATTTATTTATAATTCTGTAACGTAATAATTATATATTTATTTATTAGGATTTCGGGTATATACTCTGATAATAGGTAAGTTTAGTATGTTGATTGTGCTGTTCTTCTGTGGTAAGTATTATGAAGAGCTCTCGTATCTCTAAAGGTACATCAAGATACGGATATTTCCTCTTTTAGGTACATAAAGATAATTTTATATATATAGTTATATAGACAATTTAAATTAGTGACATAAATGTATACAATAAATTATTTTTGTGTATTTTTTATGTTCTTCCTGATAAATCTCACGCTCGTTTTAGACTCTTAATTATATGGGTTATGTACTTGTGCGTCTGCTTACTATATATATAAAATACATATTATTATTTCAAATAAATTAAGTAGATTAGTAATTGTTCTGTTGTGTATTTTACAAGTATTGTGTGAGCGTAGTCAATTAATCTCGCGTGTAACGTTATTATTATGGATCCGCTACAGTGAATGGAATGTCTTATCTCTCTCGCGCCCCCTCTATGGAGTTAGCTATTGATTGCTGTGATTCTGAATTATTTATTTCTGAGTTTATTGATATTTTCCGTCACTATATTTTTTATCTGGATTAGTCCTCAGTCGGAGATGGTTACGGTGTAACTATGACGTGTATATAGTAGGTGTATTTTAATAGAGCGTGAAAGTGACAACATCTATATTTATATTATATTAATATATTACTATATATTTAAAATAAGTTATATCAATATATATATATATAGTAAAGAAGTAAGTACAAATGAGTTATATAAGGGATATTAATATCGATTATATTATAAATAGTATGATTTTATAAACGTCTCTTTGTATTTTGAAAGTTTACGTAGAATAATAATGATGGAAGTTTACCGCTTTACATGTAGTTTATATTTCTGGTGTGTGCTGAACGCCTATTGTTATATATAATATAAATATATTAATAATATTGATTATTCGGAATAATTTAATGTATCGTCGGATATACTACTAATCTAATCTTCTAACTATTTACTACTCTCTTATATAGATGCGATAGGTTTGTATAATATTACTAATATATTTTAATTTCCTTTTCTGCTTAGACTCTATTATTATGTGAATCATAGTAGCTGATTATCTCATAGATATTGATTAATTAGTATCATTTAAGTCCTATTACCGCTGATATAATTAGAAGAAGAGATAAAGATTAATACTATAGAATTATGACAGTAGATTATTCTACATTTATTCCTGATTTATAGCCAACTAATAGGCTCTACAATATTTATTTACGTAAATTTTGTTAATATACTATAATATTTTTATTTATACTTAATTATTTTGCATAGTAATTCGTGTTATTTTAATTTATTATATTGTATTTTATCTAGAGTAATATTAAAATTTACTATTTGGAGAGTTGTATACGATATGCGGAGCCCATCTTGATAACACGAAGATTAATTGTTTTTTTATTTTTTTTTTTTTATTTTTTTTTTTTTTTGTTATTTTTTGCATGTAATTCTGCATAGAGGTATGAGAAGTATTGTAAAGATGTGATTATAGATATAGATGATATTAGATTTTGATAAAGTGATTATAATTATACATCTCAGAATTGATTAATGAGCTAGTATTTCTTAGGCAATGCTATACTCAATTCTCCTGTTCGTACTACCCTTAACCTCTCCGCTACCAGATCTCTCTCATCCTCCCTCTACTTTCTAGCTGAGAGTTCCTGGATGTATAATATGTATCTATGTAGGTCTATAGTGTTTCTCAATGTTCTGAAGACATAGATATAAGAAATGAAGTGTAGTAGAGATACTTATTATGGATAGAATAAGCACAATTTAGTCTGATTTAAAATGATATGTGCCTATATCTGCCATATTCCTCTCAATAAGAAATTATATCTCAAATATCTATTTTGAGTAACGTTAGTATATCGTATTATAATGATTCGCTAGATAAGTGTGTTTTAGTTGCAGCTTGGGTTTTAATGTAGCCACATCTCTAGTATCAAGTCTAACGGAAATATACTCTTATTCTGATATGGTCTACAACGATTCTTTACTTTTAGTATGTGTTCCAATACTATTAGGGTATGTCTTCATTGCTAACATTAATCTCACATTGTTTGTAAATTTATTCTCTGACTAGTATACTGTCTCGTCTATCTTAAGGTGCTATGACATTCGTAAGAAATTGATGTCTACACTACATGAAACACTCCACAGTGTATATTTGATGGAATTAATTATTACTGATCTTATGTGAGTTTTACTATATTTATCATGATTTATAAGATTTCTATGAAAATAACTAACTACACAATCTGCGCAACAATTGGACCTCATCCGATGAGTCATCTCGAGTATGATGTAGTATAAATTGGTAAACAATTCTATATTTACGAGTTAGCAGGAATAGATATTAAATACATCAGCATAATATTTTACACTACGATTTTCGCATCTATTCATTAGCATACATCTAACACTTCACAACACATAGATGAATTTTAATAAGTCAACTTCTCACTCATGTAAAGATGCTATATTAAATATTAATTATTATATTATAATTATATGTATATTTATTAATATATATATATTATATATAATTAATAATTATAATATATTATTATATATTAATATATATTTATATATACTATATTATATTAATTAATATTAATATATAATATTTATATATAATTATATTATATATATATTATATATTATATATATTAATATATATATTATATTATATATATATATATATTATTATTAATTTATATATATTTATATATATCATATCTACCTTATTTATCTACTACATGTTTACTAGCTGTAAACAATATTAAGGTTAGTAAATATTAGCATCTGTCTTATATTAGTGTGATTATATGACTTATACTATCACGAATATCTCTCTTTATCTCCCTCTAGGCTATATTACTGTCCATCTTTAATATTGAATATGTCACTACTCGTATATCTCTATTATAATTTATCTCCATCTAGCTATCTCTCCTTAACTTTCGTACTACATCGTCATCTTCTCTCCTTAATACATCCTTCTTCCTTATTTTTAATTTTCTCTTAAATATATAGGTCTATTTCCCTATTAGTGATATCTATTATGCTCTCCTATTTAGTATATAATTATTTCTTATTATTAGAGTCTTATCTTCAAATTAAAGAGTGTGATACAGTTCTACTTCGTAGTCTATATTATAGGTATTGATCTTGGGATGAGTGCGCACTTCTATGTACTTCCCCTCTCCTGACGTGCATATCGAGTGTCATCTATATTATCGTCTTAAATCATGTTAGCTATATCTTCTCATATATTGCTATTAATAATTATTATGTGATAATAGTATATACGTACCCTCTCTTACTATAGTTATTCTTCTTACTATGTATATCTGTTTTTACTCATTATATAGTATATTAGATTATTATCTCTTATACCTTTATACTATGTCCTATATATATACTCGCTCATAATTATCATTAATGACTTATACTCCTAAGTCTTTATACTTAGATATTATTTATAGATAATCTTCAACACTCGCATTTATTCTCGCAGCTTACTATAATATTATTACTAATTCTAGTGTATATATTTGCTTGTAGTGTGCCCATCACTGTGAGGTATTTTTCTGGCGTGGCTCCACTGATCCATGCTTTCTACTACCTATATCGTATATATATTAGATTTAGTATCTGTATAGATGTTATAAGCGATTTAATATATATATGCTATATTATAATTAAATATATTATGTTCATACATATTATTACTATAACTTACTCAGTATTAAGGTAATTTAAGTTACATGTTAATCATTTTTCAAAGTTAATTTTGTCCTTTTCTATATCAATATCTTATCAACTTATCAACTTATCAACTGATTTATCAACTTACAATTTAACTTATCATTTTATATCACCTCAGACTTATACTTCATGTTCCTAATGCGATTCAGGACATTTTCTTTCTTCATAGTATCAATTAGTTAGAAGGATGCAAATCGAGATAGATTTTTTGTGATGATTCTACTTACCCTGATTATATTGATATCTTGTTCAACTACTTAGTGAGTGATCGTACGAGTCTCTGTGATTACTCGCTTTGTTTCTCTGATATATATATATTAATAACCGATAATCTTTGAATGATGATTACAGCATCTAGTTACGTGCATCACGATATTTTTCGTCTATGACTCTGTGATTGATGTACAGTACTCTCTACTATTCAGAGTTCTCGAACCCACTCTCATAAGTTCTCTTAATCTAACAATATATCTGTGTAAGACTCGAATTATACCTTTATTCTAAGTAAGTATCTTCTCGTAGCTCTCTCAGTTAAAGAATTCTCTCTCACCGTACTTTAGTTACAAATTTACTATAGTGCAGATCTATATCCTCGCGTTTAGTAGCTGAATAATTAGATTAGATATATCGCCTTGTTTATCTTCTTGTAAGTTAATAGCATCTCTCTCAAGCACTTGATTCACAGATAGATAACCTTCAGTCATAAATTATAAGAATTGAGAGGTAGAGATCTTATTCTGTAGAGTTACTTATGATACAATCCTCAAACCGTATTTCGTTTAGTGCAGACAGTGATGATATATATCTCTCATTATAGTCCCTAACTCTCATCGTATGTCTCAGAGACATCAATAAGTATCTATAGTCACTTATTGTTAGTTTCATGGTGATTTATAGTATTCGGCTATACATTGTCTTGATCCATCATATATTCCAGGATGTTTTTCTTTGTTCACATATATAAGATACCATACGAAAGGACTATACGTTTGTCTCTGTCTCCGAGATTCCATAGCATACTTATATTCACTTATTGTTACATCTCTCTCAGTAAATTTGATGCTTTGTGCTTCTAATCATTTGTTTTCTTTATAGTTTTGTGACTAACTAGTTACGTCTTAATTATTTCAAATATATTCTACTTCAGTCTATCTTGGTTTATACTTATACTCGTGATCCATATTCTCTAAAGTAATTGTATCAAATCTACAATGTAACAATTTCTTCGCTTATGCTCTCGTGAGAATCACGTGTTGCCACTCTCTCTCTAATACTCTCATCTCACTCATATAATTACAAGCTCTCGGATCATCATTCTAAACTATATCAAATATATTTCATCATACTTCTATTATTATACACATTATTAATTTTATCCACATTTCCAAATACTTTTATGACTATATTATATTTTACTTCTGTACAATATCTAACACTCTTATATGTTATATGTTATATTATATGGTATATGATAGTTATATACTTGTTTCTTTTCATCCTCATATATATCCCTGAACATAGCTATATTTACTATTATGTTTTTCTTCATTCACATCCATAATTAACCTAATATTATCCATAGAAGCTTACTAGTACAATCCAGTCAACCTATACCTATTCTAACTCTGTATTTATTGATCATTATATTATCTCGATTATGTCGATATTCTAATATATACTTATTAACGATTATCTATAGAGTATCTTAGCTCATATTCTATTAAATAGGTAATTTTCTATATATTATAGTAATTCTGTTACTTCATTTCTACGTACTTAATAGTTATATACTCTATATAGGATCTTAATAGTCTTACTCTGTTTATCGGTGATTCTTAAATTATATATAATCATTATGTGGTCACTGCGATAGATTATCTCTCGTTACCTACTTCACTATATCTGTTAATTTAATGGTGCTTAGCAAGCTACTGCTGACTAACAGCTGTCTGATCCTATCTTCTAATAAGTAAGATCTTACCATCTCTCCTCCAATAACTCATGTGCTCCAATCCTGAAATTACATATTATGTGACCTCTACGTCATTATATGCGCCGGCTAGTCATACTAATATCTTAATATCACAGCGTTACTCCTCTGCTATCTTCTCTATGCGTGTACTATCTTATCCTCCATATCTGTAATGTGTTCTACGAATTCAGTCTCTTTAGTCGCTACCTATGCATAAAATCTCTTAGTACCTAATTCATCTCTATATTTACTGGTATTAACTCTCCATACTGGTTTACGTCTCATCTATTCTATCTATATTCTTTCTATAGGTCTTTCTCAATTATATGAATACACTACTTATTTTGCTTACTAATGACAATTTAAGTGATCTAGTAGTCGTGATCTCTACTCAGTAGTACCTGTTTTCTTTGAATCTTCTCCGCTACTATGTGCTCAATACGCTCCAATTCTCAGCTGTTTGACACTCTATCTCATTATCACTTAACGTAATGCATTTTTTACTACATGCGTTGTACTGTAAACACCTCAGCTATATACTCCTCTTTCTCATTATTTAATTGAATTTCCTAATCTTAACTCTCTTGTCTTACAGTCATCATGTGTTAACTACTCTGCTTATGACATTTACTACTTCATATACTATCCTGACTATTAATCTTTCTCTGTTCCATATATAAGTTATTTTTTCACTTATTTATATAATTTATATCACTTTTTAATAATTCAGTAGATTTATAATTTTTCTACATAGTTAGTTTCTATCTCTTAATAAGTTAATATATCCCTAATCTATTCGATCTCTGTATTCATAATTTTTAATATTTATCGTGTATTTATATTATATTATAATAATATATAATAATATAATATAAGTGGTAGTTTTTGTATGATTATAATTTAATATATGTCACTATATTACTTATCTTACGGTCACATATCCATTATATCTGTTTTTCTAAATATCTAATCGTATCTATATCGTCAATTACGTATGTATAGGTAAATGTTAGTTACTCTTCAATTTCAGTGTACTCAACTTGAATCACTTTTAATATATATATATATATATAAATATATATATATAGATATATATATATATATAAATATATATATAATATATTATTATATATATATATATATTATATATATTTATATAATATATATATATATATTATGATGAGACAAGATTAATCCATCGTCATCGCAAAATCGGCATATTTTTCTCAATCGTCATTATCATCTTCATCCGGCAATTTCTCGATTATTTTTTTTATTATGCCGATTAAAGTGGAAGAAATATTACACCAGAAACTGGAGAAAAGATTATGTTTCTGCATCGTAATTCAAAGAACTCTAAATTTAAATACTAAATTTTTGTATCTCGGCTTGCTTGCAATTTTAACTTTTTAAAGTCAATCAATTCCGGGTCGCCACAGCTCTATTAAAATTACATAAATAAGTCGAAATATAAGGAACATGAATTATTTTATTAGAATAAATAAATCATATTAATAATCAGAGAAATTATTATTATTATTATATTATTGATTATTATATTATATTATTATTATGTGTTATTTATTATTATATTATATTATTATTATTATTATTATTATTATTAATATTATTATTATTATTATTAATTATATTATTATTATTTATTATTATTACTATTATTATATTATTATTATTATATATATTTTATTATATTATATCTTATATTAATAATAATATTATATTAATAATTAATATTGATAATAATGTTAATCTTAAAAATACTATTATATAGTATTAAAATTAATATTAATTTGAAATATTAAATTAATATTAATATTCATATAATATTAAATATTTAATTTAATATTAATATAATATAATATAATATTAATATTAATATTAATATTAATGATAATATTATTATTAATATTATATTAATATTAATATAATATAATATTAATATTAATATTAATATTAATATAATAATAGTAAAATTAATATCATATTATTATTATTATTATTATTATATAGATTATTATATATTATTATTATATTAATTATTATATATTAATATATTATTATATTTATTATATTAATTATTATTATTATTATTATTATTATCGTTGTTATTATATTATATTATTATTATTATATTATTATTATTATTATTATTATTATTAGTATTATTATATTATTATTTTTTATTATTATATTATATATATTATATTATTATATTATTTTATTTTATTATTATTATTATTATTATTATATTATTATTATTATTATATTATTATATTATTATTATTATTATTATTATTATTATATTATAACTTAACAATTTTGCTCTTGTTGAGACCAGATGATAAGAATTCATCCTCAACTCGTTTAATATATAACTATAACTTATTCATAATTTCCGTCTAAAGGGTAGAGTATGTGCCCAGATTTTAGTCCTTTTTTGGAATATCTTACTACTTCCGGAGACTGTTATATCTTCTCATCCAAATACTGAGGTCTTCTATTTAGGGGATTTCAACGCTGAATGGTTGGGCTCCTCTAATACTGATCTAGTTGGGGAAGGGTCCAAATCATTCAGTATTTTCAGCTATTGAGCGAACTAATTAAAGAACTACAACATCGGATCGTCCCTACCAGTTATGAACCCACACCTGCCTATGTTTCACTTACTAGGTTCCTTTCTCTATAATTACAATCCTTCGCTTGCTATTGGTAAAATCTGACCACAACTTATTATCTCTTAATTTAATACTTCTCTCCAACAGCTCCTGCTGCCTCATGCTTTTTTTCTGGCACTTTGATCGGGCGATTGGGGGCCTTTGCGTCGCTTCTACGCTAACTATAATTGGAGTTACTACTTTGACTCTGAAGATGCTTCAGCTTCTGTCGATAAGGTGGGAGTTGCAATCGTTGATGGGACAAGCAGGTTCGTTCCTTCTTCAACTAAGTCTTTCTCTCCTCAAAATTCATGGTTCGATCTGCTTGTTCTCTGGCCATCAGGTAGAGGACAGTTGCGTATCAGTTAGCGGAAAAATGCTCATCTCTTATCACTCTCGGCTAATTTTCATTCAGCTAGAAGTCACTGCAGGGATACTCTTCGACGAGCAAAGCGAACTTTTATTAAACGAAAGTGCGCTGACCTCCTTGGTTCTCCTACTGACAAATCTTTCTGGCCTCGTGACAAAAACATCTCTAATAATTTTCTGTAAATCATTGCATTTCCTCCCTCTTATCGCTCTGATGTTCGTTGCAATACTCCAACTTGAAATCTCTTTGCTCCTATTTTCCTCTAATCAAACCCCCTGGACAATTCTGGCATTCCTCATCCTCCTCCTGCTCCTCTCAGGTTCCTACCCTTTGCCTGTGATTACATTGAGCGGGCATGGGCTTCTGAATCTATTGAACGTAAGGAAGGCGGTGGTTCCGATGGCATTTCTCCCGAGTTTTGAGGAGAGTGCTTCCGCTGACGACGCCCCTCGCTTCAGCTATATTCCCCTTATCCCATATACTAGCCACTTTCCCTCAGTGTTGAAAACACACTTATGTCCAACCTTTTCCGAAAAAAAGGAATCCGCTCTGATCTTTTAAACTATCGCCCTATAGGTCTCACTTGTATTTTATCTAAGATCTTGAAACCCTTCTCAACTCCCACTTCTTAGATCATCTGGAATCTCATTCCCTTTTTTGTGATCGCCAGTATGCCTTTCGGCGCTCGAGGTAAACTAGCGATATACTTTCTCAATTAACGGATTTATGGTTTTCCGCCCTTAGGAACTACGGGGAGACTTGCATGGTGGCGCTTGACATATCCAAAGCATTTGACGGGTAAGGCACGCGTCACTCGCCTCTCCAAAGCTCCCCTCCTTTGGGCTTCTTCCTTCTATTTGCTTACTTATGTCTAGCTTTCTTTCAAATCGTTCAATATCAGCTTTTCTCAGGGTTCTGTCTTATCCCCTACTTTATTCCTACTTTCATTAATGATCTTCTCACCTGCATATCTAACTCTATCCACTCATATGCCGATGACTCGACCCTTCATTCTTCAACTCATTTCAATTCTGCTCCCTCTTTTGCTTCTAGAATTGCCTCTCGTTTTAATCTTTCCGATTCTATTCTCGCTGATCTGGATAGAATTTCCGGGTTGGGCAGGCTGAACCTTGTGAAATTCAATTCTTCAAACCACAAATCTTCCTCTTTAAGACACCTTCTAACTTTCCTATCTCTTTCGACGGCTCTCTCGTCTTTCCTGTTGACAACATAAACATCCTAAGCAATAACATAAACAAAAAAAATGTTTTGGAAACCCCACATCAACCCTAAGGCGGCCTCAAAGAAACCGAGAGTTTTGTCTAGACTGCGGGAATTTTTTTCTTCTTCTCAGTTACTCCAGCTATACAAGGATCTCATCCACCCTTGTATTGGAGTAAAACTTGGGCCCTTTTTTTTTCCCCATTTATTCTGGGGGCTCTGTTTCACCCGGCTTTTGAATAGGGTCGAGTCAATGGCCAAAAGACTTATAAACTGCTCTGTACTTTCCAGTTCCATGACCCTCTATTTTTGCGTCGCGATGTTTGTGCTTTATCTCTTTTCTATAGGTACCGAAGCGGAAAGTGCTCGAGGGAACTTACTACTCGCGTAATACGACCTTTACGACGACCTCATAGCACAAGGGGTGCTGTTTCTGCACACGAGTATTGTGTCGATATTAGTAACTCCAGATTATAGTTATCTGCGGTGCTTCCTTCTTTAAAGTTCAGTTCTGTGGAATTCTCTTCTATCTTCTGTGTTTCCTGCTGAATTCAATCTCCCTCACTTTAAAGCCTGCGTCTGTGCTCATCTGCGAAATTTGCGTTAGACGGTGAACTTTGGTGGTGTATAACACCACTTCTTTGAATAGGGCTCTGTCCGTGAATGGTAGTGATCAACTGTAAAAAATGTACATATATATATATATATATATATATATATATATAGTAGAGACAATATAGAAATAGTTTTTGTTTCTATTTTATAGAAAATATAATAGTATAAATATTATATATATATATATATATATATATAATATATATATATTAAATATATATATATATATATATAATATATATATATATATATATATAATATATAATATATTATTTAATAATATATATATATAATAATATATTATATAATATTATATATAATATATAATATATAATATATATAATATATAATATAATATAT
>JABUQX010007701.1:0-5000 GCA_015478945.1 Trachelipus rathkii | reverse complement strand
CAGTAACAAGTTAATTTTGAAATGGGATTTCGGTCTTTGAAAAAAAAAAAAAAAAAAATTATAACACTAAATATACTCATATTGAATAATGTACAAAAAATCACTGATTGTAACGAAATTAAAGTTTTTTTTTATAAAAAACTGTTGTGACCAAAAACAACACGTGGTGTTTTCGAACATGTTAACCTTTACTGTGCCCCTTTACTATTATGTTCCAGCATACTCTTGATTTTCAGTATTATTTTTCTGTTTCGGGAGTGAAAGTGTTTCATTTTGTGTTTAGTGATATTATATATATAATATATATAATTATATATATATAGTATATATATATAATATATATATATATATACCCTACATAACATATTTATATATATATATATATAGGTCCCATATAGTTTATAAAATGAGTGAAAAAAGAAAGTGTCGGCAATACTCGAATGAGTACCTTAAATATGGATTCATTCAATCCGTTAATAACGAACAAATGCCATTTTGCTTATTGTGTGAAAAAAATTCTCAAATGAAGCAATGAAGCCTTCAAGAATGGTAGAACATTTAAAAAGAATGCATCCTGACAAAATGGATAAAGATGTGGAATACTTTCGCAAAATGAACATTAATTTCAAAAATCGTACAAGCATCAAAGGGATGTTTGCCAAGAAAACTACAGATTTAGAGAAAGGGCTTGTTTTATCTTATAAAATTTCAAAGATGATTGCAAAATGTGGCAAACCACACAATATTGGTGAAACTCTTCTACTGCCAGTAATTAATGAAGTTTTGGATACAATGATTTGCCCAGGTAAAAGTGTTATAACAACCTCAATTCCTCTCAGTAATAACACAGTATCATCAAGAATAGATAAAATGGCAAAAGATATTGAAAACAAACTATGTGACACTTTAAAAAAACGAGGAATTTTCTCTGCAACTCGATGAGTCATCTTTACGTGACAATGAATCCTTGCTTATGGCATACGTCAGATATGTAAGTTCTACTAAAAAATTGTTGAAGAGTTTCTCTTTGCGGAAAAAATGGTTCTTGACAACAACACTCAAAAAACTTATTCCCCTATAATTTCTACAGTTCCCCTTATATCCCTTACCGAAATACATTGCTGTGCAACAGATGGCGCAGCTATTGATAGGTCTATATCGTGATTGATATCTCATTTTAAAAGAGAGCCAGTTCCACAAATTATACTCTTCATGTTGTATATCATCGAGAACACTTATCTGCAAAGCATCTTATGTGGACGAC
Source organism: Trachelipus rathkii (assembly GCA_015478945.1). Taxonomy (NCBI): domain Eukaryota; kingdom Metazoa; phylum Arthropoda; class Malacostraca; order Isopoda; family Trachelipodidae; genus Trachelipus; species Trachelipus rathkii. Next base: position 3,736 of record JABUQX010007701.1, on the reverse strand, counting down.
TCATGATACATTGCAACATCGTTATAAATCAGTAATTAAAATCAAATCCCACTTTTAAATGACCGCTTATCTTTCTTACAGTGATGCTACTAAAAACAAGAGCACTTTGAGCGTTTATTACTGCATACCGATGTACGATGGCTCTCAAATGGTAACTGTTTGAATCGCTTCAAATGTCTTCACGAACTGTCCTAGAGTTCTTAATTCATATTGATAAGAAATCTGATGAATAATTAAGAAATTAAAAGATAAACATTGCGCATCTTTCAGATATTTTCACCAAACTAAAATAAAATCAATATCAAATGCAGAGAAATAATATAAATCTTGATTAAATCGAAGGAAATTTTAACTTCTTATAGAAAATTACCGTTTTACAAAGACAGCTTACTAGGAAAATATTCTGCAGTTCTTCAAGTCTAAGTATACATTACATCAATGCATAAGATATTAATTTTGCGATAGTCGATATATTTAATGCTTCATTTTCACTTCTCGTGAAAGAAGACTTTATTACTAATGATTTAAAGATCTTGGAACTTGAAAACCGTGACCTCTCGTCATGTGCTCGTTAAAGATATATAAATTCTTCTATTCAACAACAATTAAGTGAAGTGAGAGATATAGTTGTAGTTACTAATGAACTAGTGAATGACAGCAAAATACAGTTTAATATCTCGGTTTACTGCAGCATTTGGCCAAAAATGCAAACAATCCTATCCTAAACCTTTGGCAGGAATTGAAAATTACTGTTACTTTTCCTTCATCCATATGTTAGTCCGGAGAATTGTATTCAGTGCAGTACTTGCATATTCCTTACCTAAAAACACGCGAAATAAGCTAAAATTAGCAAAGAGTCCTGACTCTACGAAATTCGCACGACCAATATTGAGCCTATATGAAGCACCTTGCAAGGTTCTCATCAAAGCCCAATAACAAGCTACTTAAGGTGAAAAAGTAAAGTAATTACCAGCTACTGCATAATCATTTATGCAAATCTTTTTATGCCTGTAATATATAATAATATTAATGAGTGTAATATATTTAGTACGTCAGGGTATAGTAGTGGTAATATATAGTAGAATAGTATATTATATACTATATATATATATAATATTATATTATATATAATATATATTATATATATAATATATATATATACTTATATATAGTATATATATATAATTTATTATATATTTTCATATATCATACTTATATAGCTAGTATATACTATACAAATACTAATATATTATAAAAATCTGTCTTCCCTTAGAAGGATGGGCGACGGGAAGTACCCACTAGCTGAAGTGGGCATACACAACAAAGGTTGGGAACCACAGCATGTACTTGTATCATTGGAACGTCAGCAATTTAAGTTTTAGTTCATTTAACTGTGTTAAATCATTGTTTATATCTTTCTCTCTTTTTTTTTGTCTATTTATTTGGGCTTTAAAGGAAAGTTACATCCTATTATGTTATATAAACATGGTGTCATATAGTCCCTTTTAAATTTGATCTATAGTATATATATAATATATATATATATAGTAATAAAATATATATATATACCTTACAGTAATATAGAATACTAATCTATTTAAACAACTGCTATAAGTTGATAACGCAGTGTAATAGGTCATTCAAAAATAACACCCGTACAGTATTTCACACTGCTGGGATTGTGGAACCTGCCCAAGCAGTTTCCGCGAGGTGTTTCGATACAACGCCCACGATGACTTTAAGAAGTAAAGCGCGAGAATTGCTCCTGTGGTGAATATACACCCAACAGGAAACACGACGCACTCTACCCGTCCACACTCGGAAGTAGCGACAAACGGGGGCACTCGCAATGCGCGAAACAGATACTTTATAGAACCGGGAACTTTATAATGTAATATAAAAACTGCTATTAAATTGAACGCAGTTGTATAGGTATTCAAAAATAACAGCCCCACAGTAATTTTCACACTGTGGGAGATGTGGAACCTGGCCCATACAGTTGTCCCGAGGTGTTGACTACCACTCGCCACGATGACTTAAACAGAAAGCCCGAGAAATGTGTTCGTGCTGGTGAATATATCATTTCACCCAAAACGAGGAACGCACGACGCACGTCTACCCGTCGACACTCGGGCCGCTGACCGTTGCCGACAATACTGGGCACCGCGCAATGCGAAAATACTTTATAAACCGGGGAACTTATATTGTATATATAAACAACTGCTATAAATTGAACGCAGTGTAATAGGTATTCAAAAATAAACCCCCTACATTATAATCCTCTTTCACACTGCTGGGATGATTGAACGGGCCCAAAGCAGTTGCCGCGAGGTGATTTGACGACCACCCACGATGGACTAAAAGTAAAGCGCAAGAATTGTTCCTGTGTATATCACCCACCAAACAGGAACCACGACGCACTCTACCCGCCACAACTCGGCGACCGTTAAGCGACAAACTGTGGCCCGCCCCAATGCGAAAATACTTTATTAAACGGGGAACTTATAATTGTTTTATATAAACAACTGCTATAATTGAAACGCAGCTGTAATAGGTATTCAAAAATAACCCCCTTACAGTAATTTTCACACTGCTGGATGTGAACCTGGGCCCAAGCAGTTGTCCGCCAAGTGTTTGACGACCACGCCACGATGACTAAAAGTAAAGCGGCAAGGAATTGTCCTGTTGTTGTGTGTGAGTGTAGTGAAGTACTATCATTCACCCCAACAGGAAAACCACGACTCGAGTATCATTATATAATCAATAATCGAATATCAAAGCCAGACGTAAAAGGTTCAATTTCCTAATATGAAGAGAGGAGAGAGAGGAGAGAGAGAGAGAGGAGAGAGAGAGAGAGAGAGAGGAGAGAGAGACGAGAAGAGAGAGGAGAGAAGAGAGATTAGATACAACGAGGGAGAGAAGAGAAAAAGAGAGAGAAGAGAAGGGAAATGATGAGAGAGAGAAGAGAGAGAGAGAGAGAGAGAGAATATAAGAAAAGGATTGCGAAGGTTTTTGAGTAAAATTCATTCTCACGAAATTTTCATGAATTTTATATTTGAATGAAAATATTATATTATGTTAGAGCTTTAAACTCCTCCTTTATATATATATATATATATATATATATATATATATATATATATATATATATATATATATATATATATATATATATAAGATATATATATATATATATTATATATAATATATATATATATATAATATATTATATATATATATATATATATAATAATTTATATATAATATCATATATATAATATAATATATATATATATATATATATATATTATATATATATATATATATATATAATAACATACTTTATATTCGTAAATGGAAATTGGGATAATGATAATAATTTATAGAACAATTATTTAATTTATATTTTTTTAATATTTAAAACACAATTTAATCCATAAAATAATAATTACAGAGCTGTTATCGAAATTTAATACAAAATTTCATTTTATTAAAAAAAAAGCAAAAATTTTTTTCTTCTCCGCCATTATTGCTCTATGTGAATTTGGTAAATGGACGATCCGAGTTTCATTTAATATTAGTAAACTCAGCGCCTGAAGGCATCTGAAAATTCTGCTTTGACTCGCAAACCCAGTGTTGAATGATGTCGATCGAGGAGGATCTATTCTCTCTCTCTCTCTCGTCTCTTCCTTCTCTCTCCTCTGTCTCTCTCTCTCTTGTCTCTCTCTCTCTCTCT
>JABUQX010007700.1:0-10509 GCA_015478945.1 Trachelipus rathkii | reverse complement strand
TAGCGCGCTAGCGAATCTGATTTAAATACATAAGAACGTGATTCTTGGGTTAAGGATGAATTCAAGAAAGCGGCAATTCAATTATAGCCATTAATTCTGCCATTAAAATTGAAGCATGAGGGGAGGGTATGAAAAGGTTTGCGGTCAGGAAAGACAGCAGACGCGCCCACACTGTTCCCTGTTTTAAGAGCCCGTCAGTAAAACACTGAGGATTAAACTCAATTCTGGACTGCGGAATGAGAAGGAATGATTGCTTATTAAACAAGGCACCCGGCCATGGCTAGATTTGGAAAGAAGAGGTCAGAGCCAAGAAATGGTGGAAGCAGGAATAGCCCAAGGTGAATGTGCCCTTCGTCGGTTAAGGAGAAAGTCAGCACCTTTTGCAAAAGGATGTTAAGGAAATTTAGGATGTTATGAATTGTGTTTGCCAATGATCAGTAATTGGGATTCTGAGGTATCTTCTGTAGAATCTGTGTCAGAGTAGACGGTATTGGGTTGGAAACGAAGATAGCTTGTACACATAATGTATTCTCTTCAAAAGAGTGGCATCAAGTTGGCTTCAACTTCAAGCTCACCCGGGGGAACGATCGGAAGGCATCGGGAAGGCTCCAGGTGGAGATCGGATCGCCTCATTTTGGATGGGATCTAATAGGTGTAGTAGTGTTGTTGAGGTCTGGCCGTATACACACTGCACAGCCATAGTCCAGTTTCGATCGGATTAGGCGATGTAGAGGCGTAAAAGGACTTGCGATCAGCGCCCCAAGATTTTGAGGCGAGATGACGTAATAGGTCAAGGGCGCGATGACAAGTTGTTTTCAGGTGTTTAATTAATATGCGGTGCATATGTTAAGTGGATACCTAGAATGAGTCCTAGAAATTTGACTTGTGGAAGTTACAGGAATTAGCGAACCATATAAGGTTAGGTTCGCTGGAAGGTGCGCAAGTTCTTCGATTCCCTTTTTTCTTAAAAAGCCCTGAAGTGTTTGGTGGGAGAAAAATGAAAGGGCCGGGGTGGGGAGTTACTAACCTTGTGAAATTATTTTCAATAGCTATTTGAAGTTGCCGTTCGAGAAAAGGCAGTCTGGCAACGGCTATGTATAATGCAAGGTCATCTACATAGAGAGAAAAATTGACAGTCTCTGGGAAGAATCAGTACGATATCCATTAAATCCGAGAGCAAATAGTAGTACACTTAGAACATTTAACCCTGCGGAATGCCTTCATCCAGAGTAAAGTGGCCGTGACAGAATAGAAGAGCACCGAACCTGGATAGATCTGTCTGACAGAAGGCATTTGATGAAAAGGAGGAATGGGGTTTAAGGAGAAGCGAATGGGAGGTTTGAGCGAGAATTCCAGTTCTCCACGTTGTGTCGTAAGCTTTCAAGGTCAAAAAAGACACAAGAACCATCCCCCAGTTAAAAAGGCTTCCCGGATGTCATGGACTAGTTTTAAACAAGGGATCGGCAGTCGAACGATTTTTGCGGAAACCAAATGAGTTTGAGAAAGCTTGACGGCCCTCCGGAACAGGGAGTAAGCGGCCAGAAACCATTTTCTCCAATAATTTACAAATATGACAGGTAAGCGAAATTGGTCTTTGGTTGTCTGCCAAACTTCGATCTTTTCAGGTTTGGAAATAGGAATTACAAAAGCTGTAGCTCAAATGTAGATGGAAAAAGAATAATTCATCTAGATTCTGTATATAGACCAGCAAAAAATGGCATGACGCCGAAGGATGGATATGACGGAAGCATGATGTACGAAATCATGTCTGACCAAGGGCACCGTCTTTTGCTATTTGGCAATGGGAGCAGTTTGATACTCTGCAAAGTGTAAAAAGACAGTTGTAGTGTGATCCTCCCCTTTCGCTGTTGAAAAGTCTGGTAGTGATGTGTCAAGTTCTCATTTTTTTTGAAAGCTCAGTGTACGGAATGAACTCGACGAGAGCTAGCAAAGCTATGAACCTAACCATCCGCTACAGCCGCAGGAGCAGAGATCGTTTCAGTTATATCAGGCCATACCGGAGGACTGTGGTTGAGGAGTTATTGAAGCGACAAGATATTTTCTGTGTTAACTTTCCACACTAAAGGAAAGGGAGTTGGACGTTTAAAAACCAGTCGATATGTAAGCTCGAAAATATTGTTTACGTGTTTGACGATTAATTCGCCGAGATCTCTCCGCAGCTGCTTTAAAAATAATCATGTTTGGGTGGTACGGGTCCTTTTGTATTGCTTTGTAGAGTTTCTTCTTCTCTCGGTTGGCTTCACCACCATCTGTGCCGCACTCTGGGACCACCCAAGGGCGTTGGCCGAACGGCCTGCCTGAGCGAAGATTGCGGAGTGCAAGCTCCCGCTGCTGGATGACAACTTTCTGGAAGAAGCGAAAGGGCATCATCAACAGTCGGGAAATCGGTTATTGAAAGGAGAAAGAAGAATAGCTGTGGCCTGTTAAAAATAGCCCACTCCGCTCGATTCATAACGCCAGCTGAGTTGAGTATTTGCCATTGGGCTTGGAACAAGCTTATTTAAAGCTATGTAATGATCACTGCGAATAAATAATCAAAGCGGGACCAGGGAAAGCGATCCAAGAGAATGAGACCAAAAGGAAATATCAATACAAGAAGAGTGTGTGTATCTAAACGTTCGTATATAGGAGTCCTGTGTTAAGGCATCCCAGGGAAAAGGGGGTTAGGAAGATCTATTTAAGATCTTGGGAACTTAGACGATAGTGACAGAGGTCGCCTATAAGGGGTGGCGGAGGTGAAGTCTCCTAGTTAGTATAATAACCAAAGTAGGGAGCTGTTTAAAAAGATAAGCTAAGTCGACCTTAGTAAAATCACTACTCGGAGCCAAGACAATTAAACAAAAGTAAGGTCGGTGAACAAGTGAATTCGTGCTGCTACTGCATGAAGTTTGGTTGGAGAGGGACTGGGGAATAGGGAACAGATTTATGTGAATGGGTATTCCTGCACCTCCCTATCATTGTCACCTCTTCTATAGAAAGTTAACGGCAATTTATTATCTCGTCCACTCGGATTTCGCATCATTTTCTTCTAATCCGCAACCGCATTCGCATCCAACATGAAATATTTTCCGAATAGCGGATTAAGTGTTTCATTTATGAGATCATGAGATAAATCTCTCTCAAAGTCCCATACTCTTCTGTTACGCACAAGACGAGAGATGGGGAGAAATAACATGGAAGTCTGTGATCTGCTTACTCTTTCGAGTGACAACACAAATGCTGAAAAGCCTCGACAGGTGATATAAGGACATTTGATAATTTAATTACTCTTCTTCAAACGTTTTCGAAGAAATAACTAAAACCTAAATAATTATTCAAGAACACCTGTTCGTTTGTTATCAACAGATTCCTCTATTGCACCGTATGAAGCTGTGCTTGAATATGCTATAAAAAGCTTAAAGGACTTTCAAAGATTGACAGAAAACTGTTCTCATGTGTTGAAATATTATAAAGTGTATCAAAATTCTTGACAGCGATTACGCATTTGATAACCAATAAGACAACTGTTTCTTTCTGGATCCTAATATCCAAAGCACCAAATCTCTTGAACTACTTGTTTCAAAAGAGGGTGGTTTACAAATTTATTTAAGTGAAATCCTTATGTGATGAAAGATGCGTGCTAAAAGGCAGAACGAATCACACAGCCAGATATAAAAAGCAAAGATTCGATGAAACAGACACACCCAAATAAATCTGTTAACGAAAAGCCATTGCTATCTGATGAACTTCTATTTGGCTTTCATGACAAGCGAATTGAAAGGTTTTTGTATTTGACGGTTTGTAAAAGACAACTGATGTGCAAGTTTTGACCGAGATTATTATCGAAAACCATAAATCTGAGTGGTACGAATTCCCAGTCTTCTGAATGTGTGGTTAATTGTATAAAGCTATTTCCAAAATCTTTCAGGACTTGACCAAGAGGAAATGACTTAAGCGATGCTCTCTTCTAAACAATGATGTTCTAGTGGGTTGATCTCAACTACCGAAAATGGAAAGCGCGACTTACCTATGGAAAGGGTTAAGAAGCTTAGGGGTTTTAAAGCCCCATAAATTTTGAGAGAGTTTGTTTATTTCATGGGTGAATGTAAATAAATATATTCATAAGATATTTAGGATTTATATATATATTAGATATATATATATATAGGTAGTATAATATATATATATATTATATATATATATATATAATATTATAGTATTTTTATATAAAGGATCTCTATACTTCGTGTATATATATATAAGTATATATAGTAGTTACTATACTATAGTAGCTATATATATAGAGATATATAGATAGTATATAATATATATAATATATTATATATATAAGTATATATATATATATATATAGTATAGTAAATAATATTTGTGTGAGTGTGCTTTTAATATATATTTGTTATTTTGACGGCAAATTTCAGGAAATGGAAGAAAGTTATTATTCAAGAAAATTTATCAAATCAATTTTTTTTAATTACATATTGATCTTGACAAGTTAGGTATTGTTGTGCTCTTCTCTACTAACTTCTCCACCTCGTTCACCTTCACCTCCCCCACCTCCCCACGCGATGCCGCCTCCTCCCGCCCTCTCCCCAAAGAGAAAAAGTTTAAAAGGCCGATTATTTCAAACTTACCCATTTTACCATTCTTTAAATCCTATTATTTAGATGTCCCAATTCCAAAAAAAGGAAATGTTTATACAATCCAAAATTGGGTTATATTTATTGCCAACTTCTAGATATCTTATATAAATTGTATTATGTAATATATATTATATAGACCCATTACTTTTATTGTGAGTAAATAGGTATATATAAAGTTTATTTCAGTAGAATATAATAATATATAATATATATTATATTGTTTACGTATGTTGATAAAGTAATAAGTCTTATTCTAACTTCATATAATAAAAAATAGAATAATATATATATATAATAAATTATAAATAATAATATATAATTTGAATAAGCCTATGGTTAGATATAAAAATATAATTAGTTATTATTTATATAATAATATATAAAAACTACAAAATATTATATATATATTATCCAACTAGACTATATAGTGGGTTATATTATTTAAGTAATAGATAATATATTATTTATATATATAGTATATATTATATTATAGTTTATATTATTATAAATATAATTGGTTATAATTGGTTTAAACCTACCAACTTTTGGTTTTAAAACTAACAACCTATATCTCCAAAAAAACTACAAAGATCCCAGGAAAAGGAAATACCCATTGTTGTAATCCCTGGTAACCATTTAAGTGCCGGAAAAATGTAAAAAAAAAATAAAAAAAAGATAAAGAAAACAAAATTCCATCATATCCTCTAAAAAACTAACCAAAAGTAGTTTTAAACCAATTATACCCATTTTTGGAATCCTTGTAAAATATTGCGTTTAGGAAAAATGATAATAATAATATATAAATAAATATTAAATAAATATATAATATAAAATATGGCCATTTTTTTTAGGAAGATGTAATTTATCTATTATTAATTATACTATATATATAATATATATATATTATATATATAATATATTTATATACTATATATATATCTATATAATGTATATAATATATATATATATATAATATATTATATATACTATTATACTATACAATTAATATTTATTTGTAAAGTGGTGTGAAGGAGAAAACAGGGAGTTTTAACGTAGCGAGGCGGAGGAACGAATAAATACAAAGAGTGGGGGTTCGGAGACTCGGGGGAATTAGTCTACGTAGTGGAGGCGATGATAGACTCTGATGTTGCGAATACTTGGGTATTCCTTTAGTAAAAAAAAAGAAAATTTAAAATTAAGTCGTGAATTGTAACGATAAAAAAAATCATCAATAAAACAATATTAAATTTAGTTTAATTTATAATTTAATTGGGTAACTATCTTACTATATTTTTTTAAACCTAAAGTTAAGCGTGAATGATGTATTCTTTCTGGTAGTATGTAGTTTGAGAAGAATATATTTTTGTACATATTCGATAAAGTGTTACGCAGATTCAACCAATGTATTCTTTTCAGGTTCCTTAATTAGGTGGTTATTGAATGAGTTGTTATTTTAACAATTACACCTGTAGAATTTTATATAAAAATTCCTTGGCAATAACAGAATATTAATTATTTACTAGAATAATCAGTAAATAGGTAAATAGGAATGTTTTTATCATGGGGTAGTGACATTTGGCAACAAAAAATATAAAATTATAGGGGGAATAATTATAAAAGTTGAGCACTAGAAAACGCTAATCCAGAAATAGCTAGTTAAGACCAATGTCCAATTGTAAGAGCTGAATGTTAGAAGAAACTATTACTGAATAACAGTAACAGGATTTATAACATGAATAAGTTGACCCAATATTAAAGCAGAACTAGTAAGAAACAATCTTTGAAAGGTTAGATTTAATTTCACTTTATAAGTTGTCCCAATTATAATAGCAGAGTGCAAGAAAGAACTCTTAAAAATGGACTTAGCTCGACCTAATAAATGGTCACATTTATAAAGCTGAGGGACCTCTTAAATAAGATTAAATTCTACTCAATTACATGCCTAATCATACTAAGACCCAGATAAGTACTTATTTATTAAGAGCTAGCTATAAAACTATGTGAACGATTAGGCTTGATCAGAATTTGAGTTACTAATGGAGAAAACTTCTATTACTTATATTCACATTAAACTAAAAATTAATTGCATGGTAACCAATTGTATCACAAAGTTTTCACGAAAACAAAACTGCAGAAATGAACTAAAAGATTCAAAATGCCCTGAGAAGAAATAGCCATTTTAATATTAAATCTTATGAACAATAAGCATCGCGGGTTGCTTAAAATGTTTGTGCCTATATAATGAATCACATACACCCCAACTCCTTTATTCTCCTTATGTTTAATTTGAACAAAATATTCTTTTCTACTCAATCTGACGCAAAGTTCCCTTCCATCTCTCAAAAAAATTAACTAGCGTTAAATGTTCATATTCTAGCAATGTTTATTTCCGGAATATGCAGATTACAAGCATATCCAAAACACAGAAAAGAAACCTCCTACTCCACTAATTTATCATTAAACTAAACTTTCCCATCTCATACAGTAAGGAAAACATACCGTAATTGCATTATTATTAAATTTCTTTACTTTCTTGAAACCTCCATAACCTATATCTCTTTCTTAATATATAAACATCTTCCCAAATTACTACGTAAAGAACTTACTAATTTTCCAACTCCTTAGGCTACACAAGTACAGCTACATTACAAATTAGTAAAAAAAAAAAAAATTCTAATATATATATATATATAATATTATATATATATATAATAAATATATATAAATAATATAAATAATATATATATATAATATATTATAATATCATATATATATATAATATATAATATATACATAATATACCATATATATATATATATATATATAATATATATATATATATACTATATATACTATATATATATATATATATATATAATATATTATATATATATATATATATATAATACTATATAATTATAAATAATATATATAATATTCATATATATTATATATATATATATAGTATATATATTATATATATATATATAATATATATATATATATAAATATATATATACCTATATAATATATACTATATATATAATATATATATATACACACTAAAACTTTACTATTTTATATATTAACACTTGTATGAAAAATTTATATTATGTTTATGGTAATGTGTCTTCATGTTAAAACTATATGCAGTTTTATAGGAACACAAATCACACTTATACTTCTTCTCCCCACTATGAACGTACATGTGTCTATTAAGTAAATACTTTAATGAAGTTTGGTACTTGCACATTTTACAACGAAATAACTGATTGCCAGGATGCTGGTCTGAACAATGTTGCCTCCAGACATTCTTTGAAAATGACTTAAACGGGCAGTAGGAACACTCGTACTGGTCTTTGGTTTTTGGCCTATTTTCAGCTTGATTCAAATTTTCTTCTAGAGTTTCTCCTGGGTCAAATGTCTCGACAATTGTTTCACATATCTGGAGATAATTAGATGTAGTGAGTAGATCTAGTTTTCAATCACGAATAACTTAGACCTATTATATATGATAAATTCTAAAATAAATATCCTTAAATTCTAAATAATGGATTATTTTCATTCGTAGGCCATTGTCAGTAACTTTTTTCCAGTAGTATTTTTCAAAAAGTGGCTCAAAGCATTCCTTCAAAATGCTTTAATGAAAATCTTGGCCATCTCTACAAGAGATACTCATTTTAATACGCTCTTAATTTTTAAGAACTAGAATTTTGTATGTCTGTCCATGTTCTCACATATTAAAATTTTTTAATATCAATGTTTTGAAGATATTTATTATATAATAAAATTACGTAAAATATGAAGTTGAAATATAAGGAGCATGAATGATTTTAATATTAAATAATTCACTATTACACTAGTCTACCAAAAAAATAACTTTTTTTTCTGGCATGAACTTTTCCAGCTGTTTTATACCAATTCGAGGGTGCTGATTTCAAATGTGATCTCAGATTTGCTCTATCACATCCCATTTTAATGCAATAGACAAACCCCATTTTCATGGATTTTACCCGAAATTAACACTTTGTCACTGATGATTGCAAGTTGTTGCGGGTCAGTGACTGCTTTAGTGATAAAAGATGGTGTTGTATTTGGACAATAGTGTGTTTATTAGTATCAATTTATGTACATTTCACAATTCAATACATTATTTTATTATTACATATTACAATCATTTTATGTACATTTCACAATTTATTACATTATTACATATTGCAATCATTTTATGAACATATCACAATTTATGTAATATTTTTCATTTGCAGGTTGTGATCTAACAATGGCTATAGCATCATTTTATGCACATATCACAATTTATGTAATATTTTTCATTTGCAGGTTGTGATCTAACAATGGCTACAACATCCGAAAGAAGGAGATGCCGTAATGACAGATATCTTCTGCTACATCTGTGGGAGCTCACTTGCAGGATCAAAGGACCCAACATAATACCTTTGTCAAGATGGTGTATTTTGCCTACTTTAAAGTAGGATTGGAGGCCAAGACAAACATTCGGCTCCTCACAAGGTGTGCAAAACGTGTGTTGAAACTTTGCGATCATAGTTTAAATTAAAGAATGCTAAGCTGAGATTTGGTGTGCCAGTGATTTGGAGAGAACCAACAAACCATTTGGATGAGTGCTACATCTGCCTTGTCAATGTAAAAGGTTTCAATACGACAAACAAACACAGCTTACAATACCCAAATACCTCATCTGCCAGACGACCAGTTGAACACTGTGAGGAAATAAATGTGTCTGTGTTTACTGAGCTACCGGAGATTGATGTTGAAAATATCAATTTACCTTCTACAGATGATGAGGATGATGCTCTGACCAAATTTACGCCATCTGTTGCAGATTCTGATACAATTTCTATGCTTAGTCAACCTGAATGAATGATCTGTGAGAGATTTGTATTTTGTCAAAAGCAGTCTGCTGAATTTCCAGTGAAGAGAGAAATACTCAGACCTGTACATAGTGTTCTCCTTTATCGTAACAGATAGTATTCTGCCCAAATACTTCCAAGCAAGATGGTCACTTTGTTTATTGTAATGTGTTAAGGATTATTTCTCGATTATGGGACTGCTGCATATGATTCAAGTGAAGGAGACTTTTTATTGACAGTAGGTAAAAGAAGTGGTTGAAATTGTGTTACTGCCCACAACAAGAAATATATATATATTTCAATCCCAATAGGACACTCTGTACAAATAAAAAAAAAGAGTATGCCGACATCAAGAAAATTCTGGATAGATGCAAACCATCTTCGATGAATGTTAAATGTATGGATTTGAAAATGGATTAATTTCCTGTTGGGGCAGCAAGGAGTTTACACCAAATACCCTTGTACTGGGACAGAAGGGCTACATTTAGAACACTGAGTGAACAAAGACCTGACCACAAGAATCAGTTTGACCTCTGGTGATAAACATCATAAGAATGAGTCTCTGTGTGATAGAAATAAAATTGTAATTTCCCCCACCTGCACATAAAACTTGGTTAAAGAAGTAATTCGTCAAAGTTCTTGATCACACTGGAGACTCCCAGCTATATTTTTCATCTTTTCCAAGTCTCAGTGCGAGAAGAAAAAGGTATGAATATTTGATGGTCTCAAATAAAGAAAACTAATCATTACCACACTTTGTTACGACAAACAACAATGACGCGCAGAGTTAAAGCTGAAATGCATTCTCTGATGTGTTACGGAATTTCCTTGGAAACAGGAAAGCGGACAACAACCGAGAGATTGTGGAGGAGCTGCTCTCGAGTTTCAAGCATTGGATGTAGAAAGAGCATCAAAGTTCACTACTCTTAACCATAGCCAGCTGGACACTTTCCATAGAA
>JABUQX010007699.1:0-15000 GCA_015478945.1 Trachelipus rathkii | reverse complement strand
AAACTTTCCTATGTTACCCTTATCATGCTAAATGATTTTTTCTGGCTACCAGCTGATGCAGTTTGAAATACTCGAATCTTGGGTGTCCTTCTTTCCATAGCAACTATTTCACCGCCCGTATAGGCAAGGTTCTACCTCTCTGGTGACAGTTCACTAGCAACATGTCTGCGGGTGATTTCTTAATCTTCGAATGTAAAGTATTATTATAAACAGCCCTAATTCTTGAAAGGATTTGGTCACATTCAGTCTCCTCGGTAGGTAAGCTTCGCAGCAGTTCCCCAACAGTCCTATTTACTCTTTCAACCATCCCGTTACTTGAAGGTTTATACGAGCTTGTGAACACGTGGGCAATGTTACGTCTTCTTAATACTTCTCTTAATTCCACTGATTGAAACTCGCTTCCATTGTCAGATATCACCATCTGAGGGATCCAGATCATCGTGGGCAAGAATTTTTCTTCAAAAGTTCTGGCAATTGTAACTCCTCTTATATCTTTAATGGGTTCAATAAATAACCACTTACTGAAGTGGTCAACCGTAACAAGACAATCCATATTACTCCTTTTACTTTTTGGGAAGCTCATACAGTCAATGGCAATCAATTCATATGGTCGTCTAATTTTAATCTTAATAACAGGTGGTGAGTACGCTTGATGACCACTGTTATATAACTGACATTTCTCGCATGAAATACAAACATTATTTACAGCTTATTTAGAGAATGATTCCATATTCTTGAAGCCAGTACTTCATGCAACTTTACTTTTTCCCAGATGAGCCAATTGTTCATGAAAGGTAATGACCAAATGTACAAGAACTTTAAATGGGACAACGCCCACATAAGAGCCTTCCCTTCCAAACCATAAAACCTCATCTATGAGAATCATGGATTTTAGATGTCTACGGTTCTCTTTAGGAATCATTCTTGACGAAAATGACGACTTAGCTCTTAGATGTTTCTTGATTGTCTGCAATGTTTTATTGGACCTCTGAACCAACAATAATCTATGCCTGTCCAAAACCTGATTTTTTTCCCATAGTATACACAAATCCGAATGGAGAAGATAATGATTTATTGCTTATAGCCTCAATTGCCTCTGTCAGGGGGAACACACCGGGAACTTTCATTGCCCTTATACACTTATACAGCTAGAAATCGTTGTAGGGAAACTCTTCGTCGAGCAAAGCGGGCTTTCATCAAACGAAAGTGCGCTAACCTCCTTGATTCTCCTACTGATAAATCTTTCTGGCCTCTCTTTAGGAATCATTCTTCACGAAAATAACGACTTAGCTCTTAGATGTTTCTTGATTGTCTGCAATGTTTTATTGGACCTCTGAACCAAAAATAATCTATGCCTGTCCAAAACTTGATTTTTTTCCCATAGTATACACAAATCCGAATGGAGAAGATAATGATTTATTGCTTATAGCCTCAATTGCCTCTGTCAGGGGGAACACACAGGGAACTTTCATTGCCCTTATACACTTATACAGCTAGAAATCGTTGTAGGGAAACTCTTCGTCGAGCAAAGCGGGCTTTCATCAAACGAAAGTGCGCTAACCTCCTTGATTCTCCTACTGATAAATCTTTCTGGCCTCTTGCCAAAAATATCTTTAACAACTTCTGTAAATCTGTCTTTCCTCCTCTTATTCGATCTGATGGTTCTGCTGCTAATTCTCCAACTGAAAAGGCTAATCTCTTCGGCCTCCTATTTTCCTCTAACTCAACCCTAGACGATTCTGGCATTCCTCCTCCTCCTACTTCTCTCTCAGGTGTCCTATGCCATTGCCTGTGATTACATTTTACGGGTGCCATGGCTCCTGAAATTTCTATGAACTTAGGAAGGCCGGGCGCCCGGACTGCGTTCCTTCCCGAGTTGAGGATTGCTTTCGTGCTAACCCACGCCCCTCGTTTCAACTATTTCTCTATGTCTCAATTACTAATACTTTCCCTCAGTGTTTGGAAGCACGCACATGTCAACCTGTTCCGAAAAAAGGAAGCCGCTTCGTGATCCTTCTAAACTATCGCCCTAAGCTCTCACTTGTATTCTATCTAGATCTTTGAAACCTACTCAAACTTCTCATTTCTTAGACCAATCGGAGTCTCCATTCACTTCTTTCGTCGCCAGTACGCTTCGGCGTCGAGTCTACTGGCGATATTACTTTCCTATCTAACTGATTCATGGTCTTCCACCTCAGGAATACGGGGAGACTTGCGTGGTGGGCGCTGACATATCCAGGCATTTCTGACCGGCTATTGCACGCGTACACTGCTCTCCCAAGCTCCCCTCCTTTGGGTTCCTCCTTCTTTTTGCTTACTTATGTCAGTTTTCTTTCAAATCGCTCATTATCGGCTGTTGTTGATGGGGGCGACTTTTTCTCTTTTTCTGTCAAATTGTGGTGTTTCCTCAGGGTTCTGTCTATCTCCTACTTATATCCCACTTTTCATTAACTGATCTCTCACCCTGCAACATCTAACTCCTATCCCACTATATGCCGATGACTCGACCCCTTCATTCTTCAACTCATGTCATTCTGCTCCCTTCTTTTACTTCTAGAATGCCTCTCGCCTTGTCTTTCCGATTCGTATTCTCGTGACCTGGGATATAATTTCCGCGGGGTCGTCTCAACCTTTGTGAAAATTCAATTCCTTAAAAACCCAACTTCTGCAAATCTCCCTTTCTAAGACACCTTCTAACTTTCCTATCTCTTTTGACGGTTCTCTCGTCTCTCCTGTTGACAATATAAACATCCTGCCTTAACATAAACAAAAAATGCTTGGCAACCTCACATCACAATGGTTGCTAGGGCGGCCTCCAAGAACTGGAAGTTTCTGTTTAGACTGCAGACTTTTTTTCCTCTTCTCCATTACTCCAGCTATACAAGGGGCCTCATCCGCCCTTGTTATGAGTACTGCTCTCATATCTGTTGGGGGGGCTCTGATTTCAACCGGCTTTTGGACAGGGTCGATGTCCAAAGCGCAAAAGGCTTATAAACTGTTCTGCACTTTCCAGTTCTCTTGACCCTCTATCTTTGCGGCGCGATGTTGGTGCTTTATCTCTTTTCTATAGGTACCACAGCGGCAGGTACTCGAGGGAGCTTATCACTCGCGTACTACCACCTTTACGACGCCCTCGTAGCACAAGGGGTGCTGTGTCGGCGCATGAGTTTTGTGTTGATATTGGTAATTCCAGGCTTGTTCGCTGTGGTGCTTCCTTCTTTCCTGCCACCTCAGTTTTGTGGAATCTCTCATCTTCTGTGTTTCCTGCTGAATTTAATCTCTCTCACTTTAAAACCTGCGTCTGTGCTCATCTGCGTAGTTTGCGTTAGTTGATGAATAACTGATGTGTGCAACACCCCCTCCTTGAATAGGGCTCTGCCCGTGAGTGGTGGTGACAACTGAAAAAAAAACTTAACATCCTTTAAATTACTACCGGGTCTATTTCTTTTTATATTCACAATCAATTCATCCATAATAAGCTCCCGTTATCCTTGTACAGTCTATGGAAATTGCATTCCTCTTATTAGCGGTAAGTCTTTCAAAAGGAACCACAAGCTTTCAAAAAGGGAATCTCCACCTCCCTTGGCCTCTCTTGCTAGAGTAAATCCTTCCGGGATCTCATTTACATCTTCTTACTCAACAGTTTCTTCACAACCTCCAGCCACTCTCAAGATCGCATCTGCCAAAATGTTTCTATTCTCTGGGCAATAACGAATTTAAAAATTATATTCCGATGCATCCTACAGTGTCCTTGCTAATCTGCTGTCAACCATCCTCATATTGTGTAAAAACAACAGCGGTTTGTGATCCGTATGTAAAATAAAAGGGGCACCGTACAGGAATACCCTAAATGTTTTAATCCACCAACGTAGACCCACTAATTCACGTTCTACGGTTGGATGAGGTCTCTGTTTTGGAGAAATATATATATATAAATATATATATATATATATATATATATATATATATATATATATATATATGATATATAATATATACTATATATATATTTAATATATATATAGTAATATATAATATCCGGCTAAAGGGTGGAGTATGTGCCTATGTAAACATTAACACTCCTGTAACACGTCTCGTGAATCTTGAGTCTGCTAATTTCGATGTTCTGTGGCTTAAAATCTTTCTTCCTTCTACTACAATAATCTTGTGCTTCTGGTACCGTTCTCCTAACAGAGCAGATTTTCACGTTTTTTTTTAATATCTTACTACTTCTCACGAGACTGTTATATCTTCTCATCCAAATACTGAGATCCCTATTTAGAAGATTTCAAAGAATACCACACTGAATGGTTGGGGTCTCTCATACTGATTTATGGGGGAGGAGGTCGAATCATTCAGCATTTTAACATCTGGAGCAACTAATTAAAGAACCAACACAACATTCCAGGATGGTCTCAACCATTTTCTTGAACCCACTGACTATGTTTCACACTAGTCACTTCTCTTTATAAATTACACCACCTTCGTTCTATTGGAAAACTTGACCACAACCTTATATCTCTTAATTTTAATACTTTCTCTCCAACAGCTCCATTCTGCCCTGTGCGTTCTTTCTGGTACTTTGACCGGGACGATTGGGGGGCTTTGCGCGGTGCTTCTACGGTAACTATAATTGGAATGACTGCTTTGGCTCTGGTGACGCCCTTCGGACCCCCCTTCTGCCGGGCAAGGTGGGAGCTGTATCGTGGTGGGAATGAGCACGTTCATTCCTTACTTCGACTAAATCTTCTCTCCTCATAATCCATGTTCAATTGTTGCTTGTTCTCTGGCCATTCAGGCTAGAGACAATTGCGTATCGGGGTGGAAAAATTCTCGTTCTCCTATCACTCTCACTAATTTTCATTCACAGGTAGAAATCTTTGCAGGGGATACTCTTCGACAAGCAAAGGGGGCTTCATCAAACGAAAAAGTGCCGCTAACCTCCTTTGGTCTCCTACTGACAATTCTTCTGGCCTCTTGTTAACATCACCAACACTTCTGTTAAATCTACCTTTTCGTATCTAATCGATCTAGATGGTTCTGCTTGCTAACTCTCCAACTGAAAGGCCATCTTCTTCGGCCTCCTGTTTTCATCTAATTCCACTCTGGACGATTCTGGCATTCCCTCTTCCTCTTCCTTTCTCTTCTCAGGTGTCCTATGCCTTGCCTGAGATTACATTTGATCGGGTGCGTATGGGCTTCTCTGAATCATCATGAACGTTAGAAGGCGGGGTGGCCGGATGGCATTGTCCTCCGAGTTGAGGGAGTGTGCTTCCGTGCTACCCCTGCCCCTCTTCAACTATATTCTCTATGTTTCAAATATAGCTACTTTCCCCTCAGTTTGGAACGGCGCGATAATATCCAAACCTATTCCAAAAAAGGAGCCGCTCTGGATCCATTCAAACTATCGTCTATAGCTCTCACTTGTATCTAATATCTAAGATCTTTGAAACCCTTCTTCACTCTCACTTCTTAGACCATCCTGAATCTCATTTCCCTTCTTTCCGATCGCCAGATCGTGTTGGCCGCTCCGAGATCTCATCTCGTTGACCTATACTTTACCTATCTAATTAGCATTTATGGTTTTCCGCCCTTAGGAATTAGGGGGAGACTGCGTGGTGGCGCTTGACTATCCAAAGCATTTGACGGGTATGGCACGCGTCACTGCTCTCCAAGCGCCCCTCCTTTTGGTTTCCTTCTTTCTTTGCTTACTTATACCTAGCTTTCTTTCAAATCGCTCAATATGGGCTGTTGGTTGATGGGGCTACTTCTTCTTCTTTTCTGTCAAAGTGGTGTTCCTCACGGGTTCTGTCTTATCTCCTACTTTATTCTTGCTTTTCTTAATTGATCTTTACAAATAAAAAGAAGAGACAATATTCTAATCAATCACAACAAATACCACAGAAATAGAAATATATAAAGACACCCCATTATGCATATCTATACAGACATAATAAATACCAAAAATATATATGACTTCTACTATACAATAAAAAAAATAATATAAATATATAGAGAAATGTCCACATATAACGTATAATAATAATATATATATAATAACATAATAACACCAAAATAGATAAAAATAAGAAAGAATAAGAATATATCAAGAAGAAAATATAATAATAATACAATAAATATAATATAATAAAACCTAATAAACAATCTACAAAATACATACAAAAATACTCATACAATAAGCAAACATATGCCATATACAAAATAAAGAGAAGAAGAAAGAGAACATAATAATGTTTCCTATCTGAAGGGTCATACCTTGATGATAAGAAACCTATAAAACCAATAAAGAAAAAAATGTAATTGAAAAAACAACTAACATCTCCAAATAGGTATAGAAGTCAATGCTAGAATATTTTCAAAGAATCAGATATATATAAGATAAATATAAGAACTAAGAAACGAAGCATAATTTATCCTCTCTACCCCAGGCACCCCGCATACTACAAGAGGTCTCTATCCGCCCTGGGATGGCAATACTGCTCTCATATCTGGGACGGGGGGCTCTAGTTTCACCCTGCTTTTGGATATTGTTCAAGTCAAAGGCAAACAAAGACCGTATAAAACTGTCCTGTACCTTCTCAGCTTCACTTGATCCTCTATCTTTGCCGGCTGCAATGTTGTGCTTTATCTCTCTTTCTAAAGGTACCCGCATCGGCAAGTGCTCGACCGGGAACTTTCCACAACTACGCGCATACCTCCTTTAAGACGCCCTCGTAGACAGGAAGGCCCACCGGTGGCGTGCCGGCACATACCAGTCTCACTCTGCTGCATAGATATATCGCCCCACCACTCCGAGACTAAATTCCGCTCGCGTGCTTCCTTCTTCTCCTGCCACACTCATGTTCTGCTGGAACTTCTCTTCCCAATCATTCTGTCGTCTTACACCCTACTACAAATTTAATCCCCCACTTTCAAAGCCCGCGTCTGGACGCTCACTCCTGCGTCAATTTACGTTTACCTCTCGAATTTCTGTGAGTTTAACACCCCTCCCTTGAAAGGCTTTCGCCCTTGAGCGGACACATCGTGGCGACACGCTGTCAATATATAATATATCATATAAATAAACTAATATAAATATACTATAATACTACGATCATACTTACTCATACCCTACTATACTACTTACACACTCATCCCCTATCACTATATAATATATATATATATTCATACTATTTGAAGATAATTAACATATATATACTATTACCAATATACTATCATATCACTATCAATATATATATTATATTTGAAATATACTATATAATATATATATATATATATATATTATATATATATATATATATATATATAATTAATATATATATATAATATATATACCGTATATATTATACTAGTATATCATAATATATATATAACTATTATATATTATATATATATATCACCTAATTATAATATACTATACTAAATATATACTATATATATATATATATTATATTATATATAATATTTCTCACTTCTCACAGACTCCCCTGTAAGCGTGAACGCTTCAGTTGTTCGTACTAAACCTCTCCACCACGTTTGGTAATCCAACAAATCGCGCGGTCGTCTTACTACTTCAAGGCTCCGAGGCAAACATGAGTTTCTTGAGGCAGGATGTTCTCGGGTTGCCGGCTTGCTGGCCTGTTTCTCTTTTTGCTTTTCGTACCTTCGAACTTGTGGATTGGGATTATTCTTCCAAATTGTGTACCAGTAAAGATTTCTAGACTTTCTATCCTGTACAATCCTGTACAACTTCCAGATTTTAAGATAAAAGTTCTCATTGAAGCTTGGAGCTAACATACAGTCAAGTTATAAGGTTTTAATAAAATTTTTTAAACCCCTAGACACAGAAGATTTTGTACAGATATGGAGACCGCCACGTGTGCCTCATCGATAAAATCACTGTCGGTAGGTATACAGATGTATAGATATACATATTATATATAGGAATATATATTATATATATATATATAAAATATATATATGATATATATAGGTTATTTATTATATAAAATAATTATATATATATATATATAAATTATAAAATATATATATTATAATATATATATATATTAGTAATATATATTATAGTATTATATATATAATACTATAATAATATATATAATATATATATTATATAATATATATAGTTATACTTATATATATAATAATATTAATATATATAATATATATATATATATATATATATACGTCAATCCAGTTTCTATGGGATGGAAATTTCCAACTGAATAGGAAAAGCAATAACTAGGGCCTCCAAAATATTAAACTTTATTTCGAAATTTACAACTTTCGAAATGGCAATTCCATCATCAGTGAAAACAACTATAAAAAAAAAACAAAAAATAATTTTAAAGTACACAAATTCTATAAAAATTTAAGTGATTAGTTATTTAAATATAACATATAATATATATAGTTACAGTATACATTTAGAATAACTCTATGATCAAAATCAAAGTTTAAAGTATTACAAAAATTGATATAAATAGAAAAAACAAAGCGAAACGTTGCTCTCTGTAAATCTATATAATATTAACATCAAAACAAAAACAAAAAATAATTTTCGAAATTCTATATTCATGGCAAGCAAATTAAAATTGGAAATTAGATTTTTTAACAGCACCAGAAAAATTCTCAAAACTCACCAGACAAGTCTCAGACATCTTCAAGTTTCTTATTATTGAATTGTTAAAAGACATGAACGTGTTTGACTGTTTCCGAGTTAAAGTAGCTGTAGTTTAAATAGGGCCGGAAATCAACTATTAAGAGAGGCGTTTAATGTTGTGGAATGTGTATACAAGTTTGCTCCAAAATTAGAGGGTGTGACTTCGAATGTTCTGGTAAATATTAAAAATTAGAGAAAGGGTGTGGTTTGGTATGTGAGTGGTCTCTAAATAGTTAAATGGGAAGGGGGAATTCACCAAGTTTTGGTACGGGTTAGAAATGCCTATGTTGCTCGTCTTCCCACGTGTAATTGGCACGAGGTGCTGAACCACATATAGATAGCATTAAAGCTATCACAAGTAAATTTAAAATATGAGGATCGAAGAGCTGCAGGGACATGGTCCTTATGGTTGCAAAACGAAGAGATCGTGGATGAGGTTGTGAATACTAAATTAACATTCAATTGGGGAAAAAAGCTTTGTAAAACGGAGGATAATTCTTTACGAAGTTTCGTGAAAATGTATTCATAAAAAGGTAATTTTATATACAAACTGCATTTCAAAGCCGAATACGTTAGAGGTTTGGGTGTGGAACGCGAGTTCAGAAAATCCTTTATGTACTTATGGACTAATGAAGCGGGGTAACAATTATTTTTAAAAAAATTTAAGAGAAAATTAAATTCTTCATGCATGAGACGGTAATTAGAACTAAGATGATAGGCCCTATATACTAAAGTTTTAATACTGTTGCATTTATATATAAGTGGAGTTTGACTAAAAAAAATTTTAACCCTGACCCTAAAAAGTTTTTTTACGATAAACATTTATGGTAAAATTTACATCTGTTTTCTTAATTAACATATTCAAAAATGGAATGGTGCCGTCAACTTCTTCCTCTTTTGTGAAGTTAATATTATTCAATTGTGCCTTTAAATAATTAAAAAAGGGAGTATTTCATTTCTGTTTGAAAAAAGTTAAAAGGTATCGTCCATAAACATTTTATAATGAACTGGTCTAAGGGAGGGTGGACAATTCTGCAACCAAATCTTTTCATAGTGACTAAGGTATGAATTGGCAAGGGTGGCACTGAGTGGAGAACTTTTTTGGTAAAAGTGGGATAATTATTGTACCTTTACAGAAATTGGGGAAACGATATACAGGACATAGAGTATTCATGTAAAGTATTTTAATACTTGACTTGAATATTGTATTTCTTTTTCTTTTTGAATTTTAATTATAATATTGTTATTTAAACATAATTATGTGATATTATTATTCTTCATCTATTTTTTAATTTGTAGGCACTTATTATCGACGAAATGATTAGTGGCACAAGGGCGCGTCAGAAGGACGAAGGACTCAAATCTTTGCTCAATAATCATACTAAGCTACATCACCACAAGCAGTATTAAAGGGCAGCAGAATGGGGGCGGCATGGGGATATTAATCTTTTGTATCTTGGGGAGACCATATAAAATACCTGGAGCAGAGCCTCTAGAGTAGATATTATATCATTTAAATAATGTTTTATCAATCTTAATAATTTTCAATAATTTACCCGTCCAAAAACGCCCTTAACTTTTTTCTCCAAGTTAAGTAGACCAGACATCAATGGCGTCCTTTATTCAGAATTGGTGTGATTTGGTGGTCGGAAATCATGCCCTAATCAAGAATTTACTAACTGTAATCAGCTTTTTACTATATATATACTACTATATATATATATATTATATTAAATATATATATATATATATTATATATATATATATATATATATATATATATATATATATATATATATACTATAATATTATATATATATATATTAATAAATAATATACTATATATATATATATAATATATATATAATATATATATATATATATATCATATATATATATATATATAATAATTACTATTTATATACTATAGTATATATATATATATATCATACATATAACATAACCATATCACTAGGATATATATATATATATATGTATATATAGTATATTTATTACACTATATACTTATATATATATATATATATATATATATATATATAATAATATAATCATATATATATTAACTATATATACTATATAATACATATACTATATCATATATACTATATATTATATATATATATAACTACTATTACTATATATATATTATATAATAATATCATATATATCAGGGGCGTTTTCCTCCATAGGTGATACGGTGTTGCGCCCGCACACCTAATAAACAAGCTAAAATAATACTTTTTTTAATTCCACCACTTATATATAAAGAGCATACTACCTTATCAAATCTATTCAATAAGAATGTACTAAAAATTAAATGATCTACTAAACTTTGCCAATTCGCCTCTATCTCCTATCACATTGGCTTACACACGTTCAGAGAGAAGCTCTGTCATGTGCCCGCCTTAAAAAAATTTGTACTTTCCCTCTATTCCATTGCGTCTGTGTATATCTTCAACGCCGCTCTTTCTCGCTCTCCAGTTTCTATCCCTCAAATACTGAAACTCTTGTGCTGGACACAAACAATCGCACATGGATTTCCAATATGAAACCAGAGACTTTTTTAAACTAATTATCATTCTTATTCTTGTTGTGTAATATACATATCACCTCATATAATATACTATATACTATATATAATATATACACCATCCTCAATATATACTACTATACAACATAAACTATACATACTAACTAATAATATAACTATATCATATACTACATAATAATATAATAACAATACATATCCACCCTCAACCCTTATAATATCACTATATACTAATACCATATCACCATTAATATAATACATACATATCATATACTATCGTCTGTACTGGTCAGAAAGATTATTATATCTAATACTACTATATAATATATCTAACTATGAATACCTATTATCCATAAACTATCAAACACTATACCTCATATACAATCACTATACTATACATACACTAATACACATACTATATTATATATATATTACATATATATATATTAATTTATATATCTTATATATACTATCGATATATATATATCATATACTATATATATCATTTATATATAAAAAAAATATGAAAATATCATATATTTATTAATATAATAGATATAATATACATCTATAATCTTCATATTATATCATATACAATAGTAGAACCATTTAAAATATTATTCCAAATATCAATACTATATATATATATCATACTCAGCTACATAATATACATACATATCACATAATACTAATATAAATCACTACAGTACTATAAAACACACCATACAACATAACACCTCCACAACAACCTATCACCCCACAAACAACCACCCCTCTAAATACTCATACTCACCCACCTACGACCTCTTCAAATACCTACTCTCATACATACTATATATACTCAATAATATTAATACCTACACTATCCTCCTATATAACTCATACCTGCTATCATATATATATTACCACACCCATACCTATATAATAATATTACTATATATATATATATCACTACACACATCAACTGACTATCATACTACATAATATAAAACACCTACTATATAATAATTTATATCACGCACACACCTATACCTCAAATTCCCAGGACGGCGAAACGCCACTGAATATATATACTAACCCTACTACTACAACCACAACACACCCCCAACATATAACACTATAACTCACTAATTATACAATCAATGTTACTCATACTATATAATATATATCAATACCTCCACTCATATCTAATACAATCATATAATTCAAATAATACTATATAGCTATAAAATTACTATTATACTATAATATATCATATATGACGGGTATTATATATACTATATATATATTATATATATTAGTAATATAAATATAATTATAATATATATATTATATGTATATTATAATATATAATATTATTATATATTTATATTATATAATATATATGTCATATATATTATATATTATTAATATATATATAATATATAATAATAATATATATATATATAACTCTATATATTATATACTATATATATATAATATATACTATGTCATGGCCGATAATTTTAAGCATGGGCCACATGGAGCCCGGGCCTCAGGGCGTGCAATGCCTGAAGGCGACCGGCAAATCTTTGTAAGGGCCGGCAAATTCTGGAGACTACTTTGCAAAAAATTGGGATTTATCAAAATTCACGACATAGATTTTTTTTAATATCTAAGAGACATATCCAGATAAAAGTATTTTTATATTTTAACAAAATCCTCTGTCAGAACGATAACTTATTGCTAATGCCGGATGTTGTGAAAAGTTGATATTTAGCATTTTAATGTGATACACTACAGTCAGGAATGCGTCTTTCAGTGCGCCCTTCGTAAACTCCCTTTTGGGGACCGCCGATCAACAAAACACAACAAAATTTGTATCTCAGTAATGCTGTTAACAAGAAGGATCTTCAAAGCAATTGGACTAAGGATTGGCAATACAGACTTGACTTGAAGCATGAAATTCCGTTCGCCAATCGTGATTGTATGTTGGAGCTGAAGGAGACTAAGTAATTCATTATGTAAAGTTGACAAGCAGCTGCTCTCTCAACTAGAATTAGCAGTAAAAAAGTAACAAAATCTGAAGAAAATGTACTACAAAGAGTTATTGCTGTTATTAAGAAACTTCCTCACGGGGGTTACCATTCCGAAGCGATGATGAAATAGCTGGCTCTGTTCGAATGGAAATTTTATGATGTGTTTGGAACTTATTGCAGAATTTGACCCTTTTTTTACAAAATCACCTATCTCAATGTCAAAATTCTGGCAAAATAGCTCTTCTTATTTATCACATAGCACTTACGAAGAACTTATCCAAACTATGGCTTGAAAGTTAATCAGTGAAATAGTGAAAGAAATTCAGGAAAATAAGTATTTTCTATTAAATTGTTGATTTCCACTCCAGACATCTCATAAAGAATCAGCTAGAGCTTCTTACACTCAGACTATTGTTAGCAAAAGAAAGTATGCCCAAAAGAAAACCTTTTTTAGGAATTGATAAAATCCTGTTCATCAGGTTAAAGAAACAGCGGAAACGTTGATGAGTTTTCTCAAAGCAAATGAATCAGACATAAGCAGTTGTCGGGGTAAAACGTATGATTATGCTGCTAATATGTCAGGATATATTCTGGCTCGCGAAACAAGAACTTTTAAAGAGGTCCAACCATCTAGATATTCATACCATGTTCAAGCTCATTCCCTTAATTTAAGTGTGGACTCTTAGCGCTGCCCCCCAAACCTGTTGTAAAAAAAAAAAAAAAACAGGCGTTTCTTTATTTTTGTTTTGCTTCAGAATTTTTATAATTTTTTCTCGGGCTCAACGCATCGTTGGGGTAT
Organism: Trachelipus rathkii; assembly: GCA_015478945.1. Taxonomy (NCBI): domain Eukaryota; kingdom Metazoa; phylum Arthropoda; class Malacostraca; order Isopoda; family Trachelipodidae; genus Trachelipus; species Trachelipus rathkii. The sequence continues at coordinate 910 of JABUQX010007699.1, read as the reverse complement.
CTTCGAATCTTTTCAAAGAATATACTGTCAAAACACTATGTAGGACAAGGTGGTCAGCTTGAGCAGAAGCTTGTAAAATTCTAAACAAAGGTTTGGAAGCTATTGGATTAGGGCTGTAAACTCATATCTCTGAAGATAAAAAATGGAGGAATTTTGAAAAATTGAAGTTCCATAGAAATAATCTTTCATGTCTGTATCCATGGGAACCACATAAGCTGAAGATTTGATTCTGTTAAATACCTCACAAATTGCAATCTGAAGTCTCATGGATGTGGCCCACCCCCGATAATTTGCTATACACTCTCTGTGTAACTTAGTTAATGGAATTAGAAGTTCATTAGAATCGGTGATCGACACTTGCCAAGAAAAATTTTAAACATCTTTACACAAAAAATCACTCAAGAATGTATCTAAAGTCTAAACTAAGATCTGGAGCAGAAGAAAATTATAAATATACATTCTTCAAGCAAGCTTCATTTTACTATACTAGATAAGCTGTCAACAGAAATAAATAGGCGAAGGTTTGCATACAGCGAATTTGTAGAAAAGTTTTTTTCTTTCAAATCTCACCGAAGCCGACCAGACGACATTTCATCAAATCAGCTAAATCTATTTACAAAAATCTATCGATCGGACTTAGAGATTTGGACCCAGAAAGCAGAACTGCCACTTCATCTAATAATGTTTGTTTTTAGGAAAGAAAGGTATGCCAGTCAAAACCTTGTCCTATTAAAAAACAAATTATTATACTAGTAACAAAAAGCCCTTATATGTATTATATCCAAATCATGAATATACTTCTATTATTCAAATATATATAACTACGAGTATACTATAATATATATATATATATATATATCTATATATATATATATATCATAATACATATATATACCCAGTATATATATAT
>JABUQX010007698.1:32500-35483 GCA_015478945.1 Trachelipus rathkii | reverse complement strand
CACTTCATATATATATATATATATATATATATATATATATATATATATATATAGTGAAATCAAAAATTAAACCAGTACTCAGCGCGAGTCGACCTATAGCGACTCACGCTGCTTTCATCAACATACTCTCAAAATTTTTTGCTGATCACAATTTTATTAATTTATACGATATATATATATATATATATATATATATATATATATATATATATATATATATATATATATATATATATATATATATATATAACATATATATATATTTATATATATATATAGGCCCTATATATATATATATATATATATATATATATATATATATATATATATATATATATATATATATATATTTATATATATATATATATATATATATATATATATGTGTGTGTGTGTGTGTGTGTGTGTGTGTGTGTGTGTGTGTGTGTGTGTGTGTGTGCGTGTGGGTGTGCGTGTGCGCGTGCGTGTGCGTGTGTTTGTTGAGGGGGGAAAGAATTCCATCACTATACTCGTATGTCCTGTATGTCGTAGGAGGCTACTAAAGGGCTGTGGTAGCTTGTGTTTTGGTCCCGTTTTCAACGACTCCAAGAATGCTCATGTTTGGCTTTGATCCGATGCATGTTTGCGCACCCCATCCGTAGTCCGTAGTAAGCCAGGGTGCGGCTAATAATAATAATAATAATATAATAATAATAATAATAATAATAATAATAATAATAATAATAATAATAATAATAATAATAATAATAATAATAATAATAATAATAATAATAATAATAAACCATATAACAAACAATAAAACTCAACACGTGACCTTACTCTGTCTCTTTGCAGTGAAATTCGATAAGGTCTTCACAGCCTTCATTTTCAGGTCCTTCAGCTTCTGTGTAATTATCTGCGCAACATCCGAATAAAGACCCGAAGCAGATTGCCGTGTCCGGACAGCCAAGAAAACGAGGACCTGTTGCTGGAGTTACATCGTCAGGACAACATCCATGTTCAGTATCCTCGCAGGACTCGGGTATTTCACAGCCTTATAAATAAGAACAAAGATTTTTAATTAATTAACTGGGCATATTATTAGTATTAGTGTTTACATGTGATAAGAAAGTTTTGTTAATAATAATAATAATAACAATAATAATAATAATAATAATAATAATAATAATAATAATAATAATAATAATAATAATAATAATTAATAATAATAATAATAATAATAATAATAATAATAATAATAATAATAATAATAATAATAATAATAAAAATAATAATAATAATAATAATAATAATAATAATAATAATAATAATAATAATAATAATAATAATAATAATAATAATAATAATAATGTGTAAGAAAGCGTGTATGGAGGGTATAGTTCCAAGGGATTGGAGTAGAGCAGTAATGGTATGTGTGTGTGTGTATTATGTATTATTATGTATGTATGTATGTATGTATTATTATTATTATATTAGCACCTTCTTGGAATGGCCCTTTGGCAAAAGTTTTTGAATCTCTGCAACATCCAAACTCTGATTCTACACAGGTAATTTGAGGCCTAGGTTTGCACTTCCTTTCTTTCTTTTCCTTTGTCCGCGGTTCAATTTCTGGAGAAAAAAATGAGATGAAAGTGAAGAAATTTATAAAAACTTAATGCTTTTAATTATAGTGATTTTGGTGCTGTAGTTGTATAGCACCGTATTTTGAAAATGGCTTTGCAACAAACTCTTACCTAATGGGGATTCTGGTGGTGATTCTTCTGCTGCTGCTATTGTTGTTGCTTTTGTAACTTTAGCTTCTTCTTCCTCTTCAATATCAATTTCCTCAAGCGGAGTTGTACTCTCCCCCTTTATTTCCTCAAGAGGAGTTGTACTTTCTTCTTCCATTTCGCCACTGCCTTCTTCTTCTGTTTCGTTAAGACTGTCATCTTTTTCTAGTATTTTGGCTTCGTCAAACAAGGTACTACTCTCTTCTTCCACCTCATCTTCTCCACTACCATCTTCCTCCACAATATCACCACTACTTTCAGTCGCATTCTTTTCAGCGATTTCTTTCAATATTTGAACAATACTAGCTTCACCAACTACTATTACATTGACAGTATCATTTCCAGAGGATTCAATATTTTCTTCTGTGCCTTCTGCGCCTTCTTTTGCACCTTCTTCTCCGACTTCACTAACGTCACGCTAGGATATATGAAAATGACCATCTGTTATTAAATTCCTATTTTAATATTTCATATGAGCTTAAGGTGAAACAAATACTATGCAAAAACTTCCTTACCTTTCTTCTCCGCTTTCCTTCTTCACCGTCATCTGTTTCGTTAGCAATAATTGTTCCATTTCCTTTTCCCATAACAGTTTCATTTCCTTCAACATAATCTTCCCCAAGAGCAGTTTCATTTCCTCCAGTGAGAGCAGTTTCATTTCCGCCAATGAGAGCAGTTTCGTTTCCTTCCATAAGAGCAGTTTCATTTCCTTCCATAAGAGCAGTAACATTTCCTTCCATAGAGAAAGAATCGTTCTCGTCTTCGTATTCATCAAATACAAATGAGTTATTACCTTTCATATCAAGTGTATCATTACCAGAACCTTCTATTTCATGGAGGGTAGTAACGATAGTATCAATCGTAGATTTGTCTTCACTGGAATCTGTTACTGGTACTACTGGTTCCACTGATTGTGAATCATCTGCTGCAGATTCATCTCCTGAAGCGATTTTTGGTTCAATAGCCCCTGACCCTTCTTCTTCTTCTTCATCATCAACATCACCAGATTCTTGGTCTTCAAATTCTTCTTCTTTCACTTTGTCCTCAATTACCGTATCACTCTTATCTATTTCTGTTTCATCAACAAGGACCTAAAGATTAAATAGTTAAGAGTTAAAATTTAAATTTAGAATCTCTAAGAGTGTATCGAATAATGAAACAAAATCACAAAGTTTTCTGAAATTAAATTTGAAATAATTTTTTTCTTCCTAATC
>JABUQX010007698.1:20000-22500 GCA_015478945.1 Trachelipus rathkii | reverse complement strand
AATGTCATTTGGAACGCTAAATTCGTACCGAATTCCTGGATTGGGTTCTTGATAGAGCAGCTGAAAATCAGGATCAAAGTTACAAAAAAGCAGGCTTGCTTATATCAATAACTAATTTCCAATATTTTGCTCATATTTAGGTCATAAATATTTACAATAACCCAGACATACTTAGTATATCAATATTGATAGAGAATCCATGGACTATTTACTTACAACCCAAGTAGAGAGACTCATTGTCGGGTCCCAAGACCTATAAACTTCTGGAGCAAATATACTGACGCCTCTAGTTCCTCGTAATGAACCTGTCTGTGACCCAGCAAATTCATAGCATTTGGGAAATCAATTTTCCAGTTACCATTTAGATAGTAGTGTCCACTAGCATTTCTGAGTGCTAATGTGTATATATATAAATATACTATATTATATATTAAATATATATATCATATATAATATATCATATATATATATATATATATATAATATATAATACTACTAATATATATAATATATAAAATATAATATATATATATTCATTTAATATATGATATACTATATATTATATATATATATATATATATATATATATAATAAATAATATAATAATAACTATATATTAATATATATATTATACTATATATAATATAATAAAAATATATATTATAATAATGATATATATATAGTATACTATATATATACTATATATATATATATTCTACAATATAATATATATAATATATAATATAATAATATAATATATATATATATATTATATATATATATATATATAGATAATATTATATATATATTCATCACTATTTAATATCATTATAAATATATATCATTATAATATAATATATATATATATATATAATTATTATCAATATATATATATATTATCAACTATATATGGTATAACGGTATATATATATATAATATATATATACACACATATATATAATATCTATATATATATATATATATATACTAATTATACTTATATATATATATATATATATATATATACTATATATATAATATATATATATTATATATATATATTATTATATTATATATATATATATACGACTATATAATAACTATATATATAAATAAATTATATATATATATATATATAATATATTATATATATAATATATATATTTAAAAAAAATATAAAATAACATTAATTATTTTTTGTTTTTCAATATAATTATATGAAACAGCTCATAAAAACATTCAAAGTTTCTATTTTTAACCAAGGTAATTATTGAAGATCTGAATTTCATCTTATCAATATCATTCGTAGCTCCTGCGCCGGAATCAGGACGATATCATTGTAGCCGACAGTTAAAGATGCAGAATCGATTTTTCCCGACACTGTTGTACAAGTTGAACCGTCTCCACCACAAACCCTACACTTGTCTTCTTTCGTGTCTGAACCAATTATTAGGTCACAACCAACTGGCTGGTATATAAATTAAAATATGTGAGACATTTGAAATATATACTATATATATATATATATATATATCAATTATATCATATATATATAATATATATATATATATTATATATATATATATATATATATATAATATATATATATATATATATATAAATCTTAATTTAACAGTAAGAACTAATAAATTATATAACCTTTTAAAAAGAATGAAAATTAGACTTCTTTTTTTCAACTATCCTCTCAATACACCTCTCCTCTCAATACACCTCTCCTCTCCTCTCCTCCTTTCCTCACATTATCTTAATAGATCTTGTGAAAAGTCTAATAACCTAATATACTCGTTAGTTTTTATATTAAGGCTAATTTCAGGTAGATTCAATAATGTAACATTTGGTGTTTATATAGGGAAATTGTTATATGTGTTTTGCGATTTACTTTGAAGAGTGTTTGTTTAGCATATGTATGGAAGGGAAATAAAATGTGGTATAGTTTTCATGATATTTAGGAAGAGAGCAATCGCAGTAATAAACTATATTTTGAAATTGTTTTTGTGGTTGGTTAACAGCAGAAGAACTCAATAACCAATTCCCAGGAAGTTCTGTCTATAACAAAGAGAAGAAGGCGAGTCTTTCTGGAGTTGCAGTCTGATTGGACATGAGAATTAATTGTGATGGTGGAGGGGGTCACAATTGTGGAGACTGTCGAAAAACGTCTTGAAGCTGAAATTTGATTTATAGATATATTTGATTTATAGATATATAAGAACAAAGACAATCGTCTCTTCATGAGGAAGAGAGGACGGGGTAGTGGTTATATTTACGCAACCCAGACAGCTACTAATCTATAGAAAATAGGTAAAGGGAACGTTTTTGATTTGTATATTTTTAATTTAAAATAGAATTCTTTCAGTTTGTGATTAAATTCAATAGTGTTTCAAACAGATATGTTCAGGTTATCTTTAATAACCGGAACTTATGTAGCTCTGAAATTGTGCAAGTTTATAACAATTGTATTTATATTGCATGAAGATGCAGA
>JABUQX010007698.1:0-17500 GCA_015478945.1 Trachelipus rathkii | reverse complement strand
AAACTGTAATGAAATTCGGAAATTCTCCAACAAGAAACAATTACTAGTAGATATAGTTTGAACCCCAGTGTAATCGGAGTTTTTGTGAATTGAAGTGCTTTAAGAGGAATGTGTTATGTTATGTATGCGAGTAAAAATGTTCTATGTATATTCACTGGCGTATATACATCCCCTCCCGTACTACAAACTGTAATAAAGTTCAGAAAGCCTGCATGAGTGATGCAAGGTAGATCAATCGATTATTGTTTGTAATCTCAGAGAATATATGTTTCTAATTCAATATAATAAATAAGCTTTAAAATCTAAATTTCTCTGCCAAATATACGATTAATACTTTACATACTCACTACATAATAATAGTATTTATGTTCATTTATTTGTAAATATATATATAGAACTATTTGTTTATAATATTTATATATTTATTTTATTATTTTTATATTTAATTGTTTATTATTATGTAAATTCCAACTAACACGTAGGTGAGAGATGCCATATTATATACATCACAATACAGTCATTGATGTCCAATTGTTTAGTATAATCCAAGTATAATGATATACCTTTTATTAGATTCGAGATAACTACAGCAGATAGAAGTTTTTGCGAGGTTGGTCCCAGTTGAAGTGGCTGTATATGACTCTCTCGCTCTGATCTCCACAAAATATTCTCCTCGTGGCTTAAAACGGGGTTAAGCCATCTTCTTCTATCGCGAAGCCAATCTCATGATCAATCAAGAAAACGGTCTTTCAATTATCTCTCTCTTCTCTATATATATTATAATACTACCCTAGTAGTGACGTTATACGTTTTTTATGTACCATTTTGTTTATTATAGAACTCATAGTCGAAATGTTCGGAGTTTGACGTTCGTTATATATTTTGATCAAATCTAATGACTAGACAATAATCATAGTAATGTGAGAAATTGACTATATATACCAATAAGCGTCATGGAGGCAACTAAAGGGTAGATCAAAAGAAGTGGCTAACTTATATTTATTGCTCCATATTAGTACGCGAAAAAAAAAACAATGTGATAAGCTCTAAGGTTAGAGGGAAATTCAATCTTTTATGTACCTAATCTGGACTACACCTAATCATAGGATATATATTATACAACGTATTTATTGTTTTAAGAAAAACACAAATCATATAGAAGATAATTTTTTATTTAGTTGTCAACTCTAAAAAATATTACTAGAAATTTTTGCTCTAGTAAGCAGAATCAATAATTTCTTTTATATTTTCACTTATCATATATTTAGTATATATAACAATTTCTTTATGTGGTATGATTCTTTACGTAAGTTCTACCTATTTGAGTCTTCTAAAGTAGTAGATATATAAGTACTATCCAGATATACCCTTATCCTCATATTATGACGCTTGTAAGTAATGCATTACTATTTCGCTTTTTTAATTATTTTTATTTTTTAGGTTTTATAGCGTCACTATGGGTCTGTACGCTTTTTAGATTGACGTTGTTGTTCTGAGCATGTATGTATGAGAGGACCAGAGAATCAAAGTAGTCAATGCGAGCACATCTGAGACACAACATATCCGGTCGCAAAACGTTCTACACCTCGGCTAGCTTACCCGATCACCAGTTTAATTTTGCCCCTATTTTGTCTAATAATGCCATATTATATATTAGGGAGCGGGTATTGTCAGCTTTTATATGAGTGTTTTTACTTGGAGTCTAAGTTTTAGAGGTATATATTATTTATTTTGTTTATGTAGTAGTGACTTAGTATAGGTATTAGTTATTTGGCTTTGTTTAGTTAGTGAGGTGGATTAGGTATTTGCTTCTGAATAGGTAGTTAGTTTTTTGAGTTTTGTCGCCGTTTTTGTTTCTATCACACTCGTCACAATGATTGTTGAGTGTTGATGCTATATCACAGGTAGAATGGAATTCATTTTATTAATAAGTATGACATAACTCGGGTAAGTACTTGTGCTATATATATAGTGAGTGTGATATATATATATGTAAATTGTATTTATTGACTGAATTTAAATCTTTATTAAAAGTTAAAGTTATTATATATATATTTGTTTGTGTTTTTCCGACTATATATTATATCAATAATATAATTTTCTAAAACTCACCTTATACATAAGCTTCAATGTACACTATTTAATTCGTTTAGTACTAATTTGTTATTATTTCTACACCTCTTGTGATGTCGATGTAAATAGATCAATATATCTCATTACTCCAGATATGGCTAAACACACGCGACACTTCAATTAATAGTAAGATAACTTGATAGGAGATTTAGTTAATTTATAGATTTTACTTTATTGTACTACTATTTGTTTTAGAGTTATTTTTATTATTATTATTTATTTTATATGCTACTTTCCGTTATTGATATTATATATATAGCTTTGAGCTAACTGATTAAGTGAGTAGTCGTTATTGCGAGGTTCCACTGTGTCTATATATATTGATTTGTTATGCTGATTAATTATATATTATATTTTATTATATTAGTTTATATATTTGATAAATGGATATATAGTTTTGAATATGCTGAGTTTTATTTTTAATGATATAAGTGTGTTTCTATATGTTTTTATATTTTACCAGGGTATATTTTTAAATTGTGAGATTAGTTTATATAGATATTAATATATAATAGTAATAATTTTTATGATATATGAATCGTTTATGGCGAGGTGAGAGCGTGAATAAATTACATTAATGTACGGTAGATATGGTCCTGTCTGGGGGTTTACGGCTATGATTTGTGAGTGTTATTCTTGTGTGCTTATCTTTTATATGTGATAGTGAGTATATGTTAGAATGATATGTAATTATATATTATGTCCTATTGTGAGGTGTGAGCTTCTCAGTATGGTAATTGTCCCTTTAGTTAACGTTATTAGTTTTTCCATCATGTATTGATCGAGTGTTTATTTATCATATTGTGGAATATAGGTCACTATCAAACTTTATATAGTCACTCAGTCATCTGAGATGTCATTCATTTTATCTATGGTACGCGTGTGTTGCTTTGTGTTGTCATGTTGAGGTGATTTATTTATTATTATTATTTAGTTCTTTAAGTTTTTGTCCTTGTTTGTATTTATTTATTTGCTTACATACGTATTACATAACATGAAGTAGATATAATTATATAAGTAATATGGTATATTATTAGTAGTATGGGTATAAGGTTGTATATTTATTTATATTATTGCTTTTTTTTTATATTTGTTATACCTAGTAATTCAAAATTTTAAAGTTATTGAAAGGTGTTATAGCCATCTATTGTTTTATATTATGATATTTATCGTTTTATGTTTCTTTATTATTTTTAATCTCGGTATCTATGTTCTGTTTCTTTATGTGTTGATAACAGGCTTATTATTGTTATTAATATTGTGGCTCCACATTTTAGATATGAATTGATTGTATTGTGTTCTGGACTGCGAAGCTATTAAATTAGTAGTGTGTTGTAGTATTATTATGTAAATTCTGTACGTCTTATATGTTTAGTTTATGTTTAATAAGAATGTGAGAGTAGTGAGTTCGTAGTGAGCGCGATGTTTTGTACAGAGCAGAACTTTATTTAGGTTATTTTAGTTATTTTCTGCCCGTATAAAGTAGTACTAATAACTGGCTTGATACTATTATATGCTTCCGTGTTGATTATGCCTATTGTATTATATATTTAGATATAGTGAGGAGTATTTTGTATTCTATTGTAGCCTATCCTTGATCGAGGTTTCATGTATGTCCGAGTTAGAGTGAAAGTGTGGCAGCTGTGTAGTGAAGATTGTGTCTCAGATTGTATGATATATGTGATATTTTACTATGTTATTTTTTACGATATTGTGAGTAGTTGCTCTGATGTTATATGTATAGGGTTGTTTATTAGTTGGTTAATTAAATTGAGATGACACTGAGTAGTAATGGATAAACGAATTGATGTTGAGGTAAGATCCCTAAACATTGACATATAAGATAAATGTCATTTAACAGGCTCACAGTTAATTTACTGTTTTGCTTATCGTTGGTAGATTCTGTGTTTTTAGTTAGACATATCAGATTCTACTGGCTACTTGGCTGGGCTCTTCTTTTCAGGGTTATTGGTTTTTTGTTTGGGAGAATTAGTGAGTAGTTAGTCAGTATATTATGTATTAAACTCTGATAGAAAAACCTCTCTAACCGACTATCACCCCTTCAAGCTATATTTAACTAGACATATCTCTTCGTCTCAGATTTTGATTTTCTAGTGAGCGCTTAGGCGTGGACCTTTTAAAGGAGACGAGTTTCGGACTATTTATATATTACTAGTTTGTGACAAATGTCCACAATGCGTAGGCTGAAGTGAGTTTATTCCACAGCACTTACTAGTAGAACTATGGCTAAAGAATGGGTGCATGAATAGTTCGAAACTGAGTTTACAGCAACATTGGACTAGAAGTGGTCAATTAGCGGGTTTATCCTTACGCGTTGTTTTGTTTTTTGTCATTATTTTCTTTTTCATTTTTGCTATGAGCAAGATGCATCCTCCCTTTTTGATACAACTTAGGATCGGGGTGAGGCACAATGGGTGTGGGTTGTTTGATATCCGACGGTAGAGAGGCTCAGAACGCGGGTCGTCGAGTAGTTCAGGGCTGCGCCTTTGTTCTTGTATTTTGGAGCTTCTTTTGATTGTAGTAGGTTTGAGGATAGTATGTGAGAGTATGTTGGTTGGTATTAGTATGGCTGTAGTAGCGGGGAGGTTTTCCTCTCTAGTTATCGAGTATTTCTATGCGTTATTGTCAGTTGGACGAGTGAGGGTTTCTTTTCGAGAGTAGTGGGGTAGTTTATAGAGAACGCGCGGAGATGCGAGTGAATATATGTAGTGCTCTTTTAGTTTTTGGAGAGCGGCAGGTGGGTCTCAGATTTCCGAAGGGGGTGAAGAGTGGGGTGGTAAGCCGGAGTCCTCCCTTCTCGCAAGATGTGTTGTGATAGCAGTAACTTCCATACAAAGTGGCCGAAAAAGGCTCGCACTTATGAGGATGGTTGGAATACATGAGAGGTTAGACTAGATTCAACAGAAGAGTAGATGAGAAAAAGGATATTTGTCCGTAAAAAAGTGCTGAAGTAAGAGCAACTCTGAACAGTTGCTTTCTGTAACTCTCACAAAAGCTTTTGCGTGTTGATTTGTATGAGAGAGTGGTCCGCAAATTGAGTATTCATATTGCGAAATTGTTGTTACAACAAGGCACGTAATATGTGATGTAGATATATGGTTTGTGGCGTTCTAAAGAAGGACTATATCTTGTGTGTATCATGAATTTCGGTTGACAACTTCAGCAGCCGTAGTTATGTAATTTGTTTTTGAGTTTTGTGTGTGTGCAAAGGTTCCTAATTGTAGGTGTTGTGGTATGGTGTCACATGTGGTGGGAGTACTGTTTACCTGTGATGCCTAAGGTTTCGATTAGGTTAAATAGGCTAAAGTTGGGATTTGTGTTTTGGTGTGTATGAATCTAGTTTATAGGATGAATACAGAAAGAGTGGGAAGATGAAATATGTTAGTAGACTAATACGAGCGGTTTACTATAAAGTAAATTTAGTCTAAAGAAAGCAGAGATTGTCGTGTAGTTTACGGTTATAACTAAAGTTATGTGAATGATTTCCTATCACATTAACAGGAAGGTTGGTGAATCTATGAGAGTTATGCTAATGGAAAAGGCCATTATGCCAGATAGGTGCATAATGAGAATAGGAAGATGGTATATCAGATTGGTGGGTGAAAGGTGATTTGCGTGAAGACGTAGAGAGGGCAACGTAAACTAAATTGTGTGTCATATACATGGACCAGGTTTTGAAATGAGTCAGATCAATGAATCGGTAAGCTAGATGGAGGGATGCAAAACGGGGCTATGTAGGAGGAAAGAGTTAACAAGAAGTAAAACAGCTGAAAGGAGGAGCGTGTGACTCGAAAAATAAATATATTGGAGTTTTTATGACTGAATAGAACCTTAGCAAGGAAACGGAGCGACAATTATAAATTTGGAGAGAAGGGAGGCAAGAGGACGCTCCAGAGGAGAGCGAGTGATCGAGGATGGAGTCGGAGTCGGGAGAGAAAACTAGGACAATGTTAGTCTCAAGGTTACCATCGTGATGTGAGACTAAGCCGGATGGATAACACATCAATGGAAAGAGTAGCTTGAGAGAGGTCTTGGGAGTGAGAGGAACAAAGCACTGACGCATAAAAACAAGAGAGGAACAAAAGGATGTTAGCTGAAGCAGTTGTGGAATAGAAGGTTATGGAAGTATCTTTGGCATACTAGACCGATCTCGAAGGTGAGGAAAGTGAAGGAGTGGGGTTAATGGTCGGTTTGTAGAAGGACAAGCGAATGGTGTAGTGGAATCGGGACGATAAGACTATACTGCCTATAGTGTAGTCCTAAAGGGAGCAAGTAGACCTTGATAAATCTAATGCCGAATAGGAGTATATGAATGTTCCTCAAGATTATGAACCTGCGGGAGTCAGAGTGTTTAGTTAGTCGGTCGAGGAAGAGGACCGTATTAAAAATTGGATAGTGTTGACGCTGGGGATTGAGGAGGATGTAAGGAATGGAGAGAACTGTAAGTGCGGACAGAATATTGTTCAAAGGAAAGAGAAGGATGTATAGAGAAGAGAAGTGTTTTCAAAAGTTTAGTATTATAGATGTATTAGATGTATCTGATATCATTCTAGTAGGAGCTATGAAAAGCGAGTAAGATGGAGAAGAAAAATCAGAGCAGGCTAAAAAACGGAACGTGTTGGGATGTTGAGATAACGGTGCATGGAGGTTGAAGGCTTATAGATCTACTGCGCGGGGCATTCCACAAAGCACATCATGAGGGAGAGAGAAGCCTTGAGTTGATAGTTGTTTATATTGGAGAATTATAAAGACAATAGATACGTAGAGTGTATGGATTACTGTTACGCAGCAGAGGACGACAGACTCAAAAGGATATGACGAACACAGTTGGTGTGGGAAAATTAAGGTAGGATATGTGGAGAGTAATATAGTAAGTAGTAAAAGTGTAATAGTTGGTAGAGCAATTAGTCGCGCGTAGCAGACCCTAACACGGATGGGAAATTGGGACAAAGATCGTAAGATGCTGTGTCTATGCAGCCACTAGCTAGCGTCCTTTCTAGGGTTCATAGATCTACTGCAGGACTTATGCATCGCGGTATGAGTGATCACAGGCAAGAAGGGGACTATGGAAAAATTAGGGAGGCGGTAGGTGGGAGGGAAGGTTAAGTTTGTGATTGGGGAGGGGTCAGAATCAAAATCACAGGGTATACCCTGTTTAGTATATAGAGAGTAGAGAATATGAGAATCGAGGTGAGCCGAATTAAGAGATTGCCCTTTATCAAAAGAAGAGTTATGATTGTTATCAGAACCGACAGACGGCAAATAAGGGAGGAAAGCGCAGATTTTATCAAAAGTGTTAGAGATGTTTTGCAGAAGGCCAGAAATTTTTTATCAGTAGGGAACCAAGCAGGTTGGCGCACTTTTCTCTACGTGAAGCAGCGCGCTTAGCAACAATTAGCCAAGTGATAGGGGAACGAGCGCTTTTTTTTCCATGGCCGATACGCAATGTCTGTCTTTTGAATTGCGCGAGAAACAAGCTCCATCAAGCCATGGATTTTGGGGAGAAAAAGATTAGTTTGAAGATGGAATGAAACCTGCTCATTCCCATCGGCGATTACGGGCCCCACCTTTTCAGGTCTTCCCTACAACAATCAATTCACTAATTAACCTATCACGGATGTGCATCTAAGGAGTCAAAGCAGCGCACGGTTTGTTTCATCCGATCCAATAGTAGTTAGCAAGAAAACGAGCGCAATGCCCTCAATTAGCCCGAATTAATGTGCCGGAAATACGATTTAGGGTTGGTTGGATGGATGAATGAGTTCGGAGACCAGAAGAGATTGGAGAGATAATAAATAATCAGTGTGGGGGGAAAAGTTGGTGAGATGAAAGTTTTAAATTCCGCCAGTCAAAAGTATTGCGGGAGGAGAACACCTCAAATGTATGAATGTTCTTCTTACAGAAACGGACTACATATCTAAACAGAGTTGGTAATATGGTTAACCAAACACCCCATGTTCAATATTATTAAATTACATATTTCAAATGGAACATATTCAAAACATATATAAAAATATTTTAAAAATATTAGCTATGCCTTAAAAAGGATTTTTCCTAATACTATTTTTAATTTTTTGGTACAAAAATTATATATATTTTAATTTTTGGGACGGTAATTAACTGGTAAATTAATTAATTAATTACAAATCCTTTTGTCACTGTCTAATCTTTAGAATGAGAGAATTAGGATGAGTAGAAAATTCCTGAGAACCCCAATAATTCCCCTTTAAATTAATACATGAACAAAAGAACAGATAATTTTATAATTATTTCAGAAATTCCTAATAAATTCCTGGAAGAATAAATTAAATTATTCATTAGCATAAATATTAAAATGAAAAATTAGATAGAAAACCTAGAAATAAATTTTTACGTTACTTATATAAGTATAAGTTCCAATAAGAGTCGACCTCACATAATATATTTAACAATAGAATATATTAATATATAAGAAATTATTCTTATAACAAGATAATATTAAATAATATTAATAAATTCTCGTGATAATATATTAATAATAATTAATATAATGATAAATATACATAATAATAATAATAATAATCAATAATAAAATTATTATTTATTAATTATAAATTCTAATTATACTAATAATATAATAAATATATTCAACATCTTTGTTTGTGAATATCACTTAATATATAAATATATAAATAATAATAAATCGTATATTTGATGTCAGATATAGTTCAAAATCATGTGATAGTGTAGGTGACTGTGAGTGTTGTGTGTTATTTATTTCTGCTGTTATTTCTTCTTTTTTACCCACTATCACCATTTTATAATTTACACTATCTTCTTCTTTTTATCCACTCTATCTATTCCATCTATCATCATCTTTCATTTTCTCCTTTTTCGACTATCTCCTTTTTTTAATTAAAATTAGATTATACATAATATATAATTATAATATTTAGAATTATAATTTTATACCTACATCCTTATTGGTTCTACATATATATTAAATATTGATATATATTAATTTATTATATAATAATATTGATATAGTATGTATATATATAGTATATATATAGTTATTATATATATATGATATTATACCACATATTTTTATATATAAATAACACACACATATATATTTATTAAAGTTAATATTATTAATATTAATTAATATATAATATAAAATATTATATTATTAGGATAAGGATATAAAATTATATGTAAACGTTAGACAAAGTAAGGTTGATATATATAGTTATTTGTATATATATATCTAATAATAATAATTATCAAACATAATCTACTATAGCGATAATGCGCTATGCATACTTAGGATATAGATTATAAGTCACTCAAAATAAATGTATGCTTGTATTATTTTTACTATAATATATATATGATATATTATTAATTAATATATATATATTAATCATATAATAAATATATATATAATATATAGTATATTAATATTAATATATATATTATATATTAATATATATATATAAATATATATATATATATATAGATATTATATATATATATATATATAATATGCTAACCTAGCATGTGTAAGTTTAATTTGTAATATAAGTGAATAAATAGTTCTCTATATAAGTCAACTACTAAGATACTGAAAACTCTCGAAAGACGCCTGAGTATATACTGACGAAACCTATCAGGAACCTATACACATATTAGAATATTTAGCCGCATAGTTTTTTTGTAAAATTATATTTGTAAAGAATAAATGTAGAATGTAATTATGAAAAGAAAACAGTTATCGTGGATATAGGAAGCTTAAAAGCCAAATTATATAGAGTCACTTTAAAATAATATTAATAATAATATACAATATATAATTAAATATAAATTAATTTAATAATAATAATAATTATAAATAATAAAATAATAATTAATTAATAATAATAATGATAATAATAATAAATAATAATACATAATTAAATTAAATTGATAATATTAATTAATTTAATAAATAATAATAAACTGATATATAAATTGTGACATATTTCAGATGCTAAGTTAAATATTTCTCGAAATAGTTATAGTACACGCTTAAATACATAGGAATATAATCAGTATTATAGTATATAATATTATATATATATAACACATATATAATATATATATACTATATATATTATATATTTATAATATATATATTATATATATAATATTTATAAGTATATTATAATATAAATAATATACATATAATATATATATTATATAATATATATATATATAATAATATAATATATAATACATTATATGAATATAATATATATAATATATAATATATATATAATATATATATAGTATATTAAATATATTATTTATATATATATATATATTAGTTAAAAATTAATATATTTATAACATGACATTATATTTAATAATATTAATATTAATTTTAAATATTAAATATATTATAATATATATTAATCATATATATTATATTTATATATTATATATAATTAATAATTTTTATATTATTTTAATATATTATTATTAAGTTTTAGTTTTATAATATATTATTTATTTATATTTATATTATTATAATATATTTTTAATTTTATATAATATATATATATATATTATATTATATATACAGTAATTACTATATAATAATATAATATCTTATAAATATATATATATAATATAATACTATATATTATATTATAATTATATATATTTAGATATATATATATATATATATAATATATAATTATTATATATTATATATATATAGTATATATAATATATATATTATATTATATTTATAATATAATATATCATTATATATATATATATATATAAATTTATATATATATTATATATATATATTTATAATTAATATATATATATTATATATATATAGTCTCATACAATATATATATACATATATATTAATATATATAATTATTATATTTAAGTATATATATATATATATAATAACTGACTATCATGCTTTTCCATAATCTTTTCTTCTTATTCTGCTTCTTTTCTTCTTTTACTTCTTTTTCACACTTTTTAACTTCTGTAAATGTAACCAGATAAGATACCGAATAAAAAATAATAACTGTACTAATGTCTCATTCATTATTCATATATTAAGACAACTCAGTTACTTAACTCAAATGATTCATCTTAATTTACTTTTTAACTCCACGTTCTACTTTTCTCTTCTCCTTTTTCTTCTTATTTTTATACGCATTATCATCCTTTTCTTTTAATTTTTTTTCTGCTTTTTGAAACTCTTTCCCAAAAAAATAAAACATTCCTGACCAATATTTAATATATATATAATAATGATATATAATTTATATATATAATACTAATATACTATATTAAATATATATAATAAATATATTATTTATATATATAATTATATATTAATGTAAATATATATATATATTATTTAATAATATATAATATATATATAATATATATATAAATATATATTATATATATATTATAATATTAATAATATATAATATATATTATTATATACATACATATAACTATATATAATATATATATATAATATATATTATTATTATATATATTATAGCTTAATTATTATATATATATATTATATATATATATATATATTATAATAATATATAAATAATATTTATTTAATATGTATATTTATAATATTATATTAATAATATATATTAATATTTATATATATATATATAAATATATATATATATAATATATATATATATATTATAATATATATTATTTGAGTTAGTTACCTATGGTAGAATTGTAAGAGATATGGAAATCATCTAATAAACTCACCCATTCACGAAAATAAAAAATTATGATGTATAAAGTCAGTGTGACGTATTTTATCATGCCTCCTTGGGCCCACCAGCGAAGAAGAACTAGAAAATTTCAGTAATATTAAAAATTATATGTGCTTTGGTGCTAGACTACGAATAATAGAGTGCTGCTTCACTTTAGCTTATAACTCTGTCGATGTAGTTATTTGTAATTAGTGATTTTGTTGTCGTTGCTTGTGTGAATGGTGTGTGCATGTATTTTTGTGAGTACTTTTCATGTAAAATGTCTAATAAGTGATATATGTAATGGGGCCTAATTAAGTAAATCGATAGTCATCCAATTCGAGACTTTCATACTCATAATATTATTAATCAATTAATTAACATATTATTAATATATACGACAAGAACTTTCGAGATGCGTTAACAATATGAGAGCTCCTTATAAAAAGGATGAAGCTCTTAATAAGAATTACTTCGATGATACATAAAAATCATATATTATAAATTTTGCTCTTTGATGATAAAAGGTTAGTTTCATTCATTATTTCCCGTACAACACAAATACGTGCCTGAAGGAGAAACAGAGTATTATACTAAATAGTATTCTGAGAATCTAGTTTCTTATAAAAAGGATGAAGCTCAGAAGAAATACTTCTGTTTTACTTTCTGTTATCTTTTGAGAGTTAGTGTGGAGATCTCTGAAGTGGTTCAAGGCGATCATATCTAATAATACACTTATAATACTTGTCTTTTCTTGCATCATTCTTACTTTATTACCACAAATTCCCTTATCTTATTATTTGCAAATTTCCGTACTTCTTACTGCGTGCGTTAGTTAAATCACTTATTATTCTCAATGTTATGAATATATACTGTGAGTACCCAAATAAATTATTTGTTGATTGGGCACGAACTTAGAAATATGACGTCTGCCTACGATGTCCCATTATACCCTTTACCTGGATATCTTGAAAATAGATTCACACTCACTGCGATAGCTAATCAAACTACACCCAAAGGCTTTTGGTAATTATTTTTATTATTATTATTATTATTATTATTATTATTATTTTATTATTATATATTATTAATATATTATTTTTTTATTATATTATATTGATTATATAATTATTATTATTATTTTTATATATTTAATTTATTAAATATATTAATATTTTTTAATTTATTTAATGATTAAATATTATATATAATTATATTAATTTGTTGGAAGAATATTTATCTGTTATTTTATTATATTATTTAATTATTATAATTATTATTGATTATTTATATTTTTATAATTATTATTTATATTATGTATTATTATTTACTATTTATATATTTATTTATGTTAATTATTTTATTATTATAGGTCTCGTATCAATTTTGAAGTGCCGCTTTCTTAATTTAAAAGTGACTCAAATGAAATTGGGATTTAGAGAGGTGAGTGAGGGGATGATTACGGTCTTGGGAGGAGTTTACGAGTAATGGAGTAGATTTATTTCTCAGTGTTGAGCAAGCTAGTAATCACTCATACCTCCCCACATCTCCTGGTTGGTTCCCTATTGCTGAGTCCACAATAACCTGCCGGGCCACTATGCTAATCTCATTGCGTATTTACCCTTAGAATATAGTGATATTATTAAATTTTTAAAAATTTTATTTAAATCTTTCAAAGAATCCTTAAAACCGAGCTAAATTAATTATTAATTAATCTGTATCATTAAATTTAAAATGCCTAATAATTGTAAGTACAAATTTGAATATCCCCATACTCTATACACTTTTCAAATGTAAACGTTTGCAAGAAGTAGTAAATTCTTTGGCAAATGAACTCTATTTCAAACCGATCTAAATTAATTATTAATTTTTTAATATATATTCTTTTTTCTATATATACTATAAAATTATGTATGATTATGTATGATTCCAGTACTTATATTCAATTACAAAATTAAAAGATATATGAAAGAACCCTTTAAATAATTTGCTTTACTGAAATTATGTTATCGAAATCTTATTAATGTTGCTATATTAATTAAGAAATTTATTTCTCTTTCATCTATCCTTGGATTAATTTATCCTTATTAATTTGTGTTGGATCTAATGCAGCAACTATGAGGCATTTTCATTATTGTATCATCAATGTGCCATTCTGATTTCATCCATACAGTCTACATAGTCAGCTCTGGTCGGATTATTATATTATTTATAATTAATTATATTCAATTATATATTAATAAATCTTATTATTTATATAGTATATTATTCTTGAATAATAATAATATAATATATAAAATAATTTATAATAATATTATTATTAATTATAATTAATAAATAATATAATTAATAAGTACAATATTATATATTATATATATTTATCTGACATGTGGATACCAATAATAACTCAATACTAATAATTTAATAATAATTTATAATTATATATTAATTATATAATATATTTACAGTGAATAATAATGTTTGACGGCATAGTATATTTCTCTTAGGTTAAATTAATTTTACAAGTCAATAAGTCAGTTGAAGTACATTAGTCAAGTAGTACCATAGATAAAGAGTTTACAATTAAGTGATCAATTAATAATTTCACATAGAGCCCTAGAGTTAAGCACAGTGGTAGTAATCACTGTGAAATATCTCTTATATATAAATCATCAATGCGATAAATTTAGAAGAAAATTATAATAGATGGATCGAAATATCTAATGAATATCTAAAGAAAGTCTCATCTCTCAAGATATATCGTGTTCAAAATATTCAAATGTAATCTGTATAATAACATATTGACCTACGATACGTTTATAATATATGAACAGGTGGCGTCTCCAAATTTTAGCTCTCTCCGTGAAGCGTAATCAAGTAAAATTAGTCTGATCAACACCGAAATCAGTCAGAAAGTTATCCTCCTCGTTATGCATCGAAGCGAAGGCAAGGCAGTGCGTGGGCTACTTGACTCTGGCATCCGAGCAGTAGCTTGTAGTGCGTTTGAGAGCGGCGAATGAATCTTCAAGTGACATAAATACGACATGACAGGAATCAGCTCTCGGTGGTCTCCCTCCAGCTAATAAAGGGGACACCTAATAGTAATGAATAATAATAATGAATAATAATATAATAATAATTAAAAATAATATAATAATCATAAATAATTATAGATACTACTAATAATAATAGATAATAATAATAATAATGGAATGAATAATACACCTAATGAATAAACAATTAAATACGATAATTACATTAAATCCTCTCAATACATTAATCCAATATAATATAATAATGAATAATAATTACGTAATAAATTAATTGAAAACTCATAAGAAAAATAAAAAATTATAATCAGTACTAATCACTTGCGTCGATTGCAAATAAGTGAGAGTTAAGGTGATCAAAGTAGGATTAAAGCATCTAACCAGACTCGCGTCATTAATACACAAAGATACAGATAGACTCATTGTGATATCAGATAAGTAGCTCATTTTGATGTGATGACTCGAAGTTTATAGGTTAATAACGATGGAAACCAATAATAAATCAGTACAGCAATGATACGCGAGATCTAATCAGACTCACTGACGCACATTGAAATGTATATTAATTAAATAATAATAAAACATAAATAATTACATCTCTCTAAATGAATATGTACATAGATCAAATACATTACTTTACATATAGGTAATGAATAACATAGTTATTTCATAAACAGATATTGATAAATTTGTTCGCTGATTCTAAATACCAATTTGACAGTCATGGCTGAAGTATTGCATCGATAGAATATAATTTAAATTTCTTTTTTTTTAAAATAAGGTAAATTAGCTGCTCGTAGATGCATCTGATGTAGGACTCGTTTGCTTCTCATCTGCATGTCTCCACTCGAGAAATAATTAATTAGTATAGCCCTCACGCAGAGAAGAAGAGAGAGTGTGAGATAGTCAGGGGTGACCCATCAGGACGTACTCTATGCAGATAATGTTTCTCTCTCAAAATATTTGGCTACGTGTAGTAATTATTTGCCCACCCTTGGTATGGAGATACCCTCTGAGATATAAACGAACTCTAGTCGATCTTTCACTGATAAGAGTACAGGGCGCAGTAACTCACCGTACAATACCCACGCTTATATGTGAGCACCTATTTCTAGTATATGTATTTTTCTTACTATAAGAAAAAATATATTATATATATAAGTATACTCTAATATGTTATTATTTATTAGTAATAAGTAAATAATATAATATTAGGAAAAGTCAAGAAGTTAAAATCTCAGCTCTATATATCTTCATATTGTCAATATAGGCATCCACCTTAAAAGTATAATATGAATAAGTATAAATATATATATATTATATATATTAACCTCATATATATTATAAATATATTAATAATAAATAATATATATACTAATTAATATATATATATTATATAATAAATTTAAAAACAAAGTTAAAAATTTGAATGAGCTTTCGAAAAGGTTCAACTGCCGTTTCTCATCTTGCTGTGAATAGTGGCGTCAACTTCATATTAAAACGACTAAAATAGGAGAAAAGTAATATAACTTTGCAAATGAACCATCTACATCGAATGGTAATTGGTTTGCTATGCAATGTGCTTATTAGTAGACGATTTTATATATAATAATAATAATGAACATATATATTTGCAAAATTAGATCTATTTATTAAAAGAAATACAAAAATCATCTATAATAAATAATAATAATATTAATACAACAATTATAATAAAATTTAAAATAACTAATCTTTATAATAATGAAATAATAATAACTACTATAATTAATAACTGTCTCCAAAGAAAACAACTAGCTCAATCCTATGATAAATGTCAATGTTCTCTGATAGATCGATCTGTGTTTGCTTCTAGTAAATCTTTTTCATATTTTATGTTAGGTGGAAATTTTTAATTAATCCAGTCCTCAAAGGAATAATTGTTTCTATATTATTTCTTGATGGCATACATTACAGGTTATATTCTCCTAAATTATCATATATTAATATATATAATATATATATATATAATATATTGAGGTGGAGTAAGTATATATATAATTATATTATTATATAATATTTATATTATATATAATATATATATAATATATTATTATTATATAATACAATTATATTAAATAATATTTATTAAAATATATATATATAGTTATATATAATATTAAATAATATATATTATATAATAATAGTATAGTAGTTAGAAATATATAAGTTACTCTCAAAAAAGACTATAACGTATAAAACGTTGATTTCGTACTAAATATATATTTGTATGATACGTATATGAGGTGTACATATAATTATTACTAGATAATTATATATTATATAAGGTATATATATATAATATATTATATATATAATATCATATATATATACTTATCCATTTGTTATATAATATTATATAATATTAATTAATATATATTTATTAATATTATATATATATAAATATATATAATATTAATTTACCCCTTATAATATATTCTACCATCTATCCTTATAATTATTACCCCA
>JABUQX010007697.1:0-17749 GCA_015478945.1 Trachelipus rathkii | reverse complement strand
TATACTTATGTTGCGACATCTCATGTTGAGGTATTCGTTGTGTAATTCATATAAGTGGCGTTACATCCACTTTCAGAACAATGAAATCGGTACACAACGTTAACTACTCCCAACCATCCAAAAAGCGCTTCACGAGTAGAGAAGCACGAGCTCAGTTTCAATGCTTATAGACGATCTTAATATAAGCTTCTTCCCGTCTTTTGCTTTTAATTATGATCTTTTAAAATTAATTCTAATTTGTTCTCTCTTTTTTCTGACTTATATTTTCAGTTTATAATATAATACGAGCTTATCGTTTTCATTTTCATTCATAGTATTGGTAAGTAAATTATTTTAAAGTGTTCTTTATAGTTTATTTTCTAAATAACTGGAATTGTTTATTAAATTTTGTGTTATTCTTTTAATTTCTTATATAAAAGCGTCCAATCAGACGATATCTAAATGCTCGATGAACTAAAGCTTTATGTAGCAAATTTGTAATTTAGAGGAGTGAAAGAGTCAAAATTCAAGTATGTTCCTTTCATCTGTAGATTTAACGTAGACGCTTCTATCAATTTTCCATCCTCTTAATTTTAATATTAACATCAAGAATTAATGTAGTTATTTTTGTTCGTTCTTTCAAAGAAATTTTAAAACAACTGAGATCTTAATTTGGATGGAACGCTGAAGATGGGCGGGATCGGGAAAGAGTACAAAGGGGGCGGCGACCGGAGCGAAGGGTAAAGAAAGGAATGGAAGGGGGGCGGGGCAGTAAAAAGGTTGGGGGCGACGGAGGACAGGTTTTTTTTTTGTGTTTTAAAATTTTTTATGTGGTCCTAAAAGTGATCCCATAGATACGCCATTTTTTGAATATATGTTTACCCATTGAAGTTGAAGGTGTTTTCGTGGTACATATATAAAGTAACCTTTTCAGAATGTCTTCTTCTATGGACGGCGGTGGTTTTATGTCATGATGATAAACATTTTCTAATATTATGTTAATAGTTTCAGATATAGGAACATTCGTGAAAAGACTTTCAACATCCAGAGATATAATTTTGTTAACATCGAAAGAATTAATGTTGTTTAGTTTTTCCAAAAATTCATCTGTTGATTTAACTATAAATGTTTCGTTAAGATATGGTCTAATTAGGTTGTTTATGTATTTTGAGATATCATGAGTCACGGTACCCGTCATACTTACTATAGGCCTTAAGGGTGGGTCCTCGGTGTTCTTGTGAACCTTTGGTAGGCCATAGAGATGTCCATTGTTGTATGATCCAATACTACGGACATCTCTATGGCCTACCAAAGGTTCACAAGAACACCGAGGACCCACCCTTAAGGCCTATAGTAAGTATGACGGGTACCGTGACTCATGATATCTCAAAATACATAAACAACCTAATTAGACCATATCTTAACGAAACATTTATAGTTAAATCAAGATGAATTTATGAAAAAACTAAACAACATTAATTCTTCGATGTTAACAAAATCATATCTCTGGATGTGAAAGTCTTTTCACAATGTTCCTATATCTGAACTTATAACAAATATTTAGAAATGTTTATCATCCTGAAAATAAAACCACCGCCGTCCATAGAAGAAGACATTCTGAAAAGTTACTTTATATATGTACCACGAAAACACCTTTCAACTTCAATGGTAAAACATATATTCAAAAAAATGGCGTATCTATGGGATCACCTTTAGGACCAACTTTCGCAGATTTCTACATGTCATCAGTAGAAAACAAAATTTTTAATTGAAAACGCCCCATTCAAATCCTTTCTTTTACATTCGATACATAGACAACATCTTGTAATATTTAACGATCCAGAAAATGTTCAAGAGCTTAAATTCATAATGGAAGATCTCAGTTGTTTTTAAATTTACTTTTGAAAAGAACGAACAAAAAATAACTACATAAATTTCTTATATGTTAATATTAAAATTAAAGAGGATGGAAAACATTGATTAGAAACGCTACGTTAATCTACAGAAAAGGAACATAACTTGAATTTGACTCTTTCACTCTCTAAAATTACAAAATTGCTACCATAAAAACTTTAGTTCATCGATGCATTAAGATATCGTCTCGATTGGACCCTTTTTGATAAAGAAATTAAAAGAATAAGTCAGAAATTAAAAAACAATAATTTTTCTTAGTATATTATAGAGAAAAAGATGAAGAATACTTTAAATAATTTACTTACCAATACTATGATTGAAAATGAAAACGATAAGCTCGTATTATATTATAAAACTGAAAATATAAGTCAGAAAAAAAGCATGAAATAAAACAAATAAATTAATTTAAAAAGCATATTAAAGCAAAAGACGGAAGAAGCTTATATTAAGATCGTACTATAAGCCAGGAAACTGAGCTCGTGCTTCTCTACTCGTGAAGCGCTTTGGGATGGTGGGAGTAGTAACGTTGTGTACCGATTCAATGTTCTGAAAGTGGATTTAACGCCTCTTATATCGGATACACAACAAATACCCTCAACATGAGATGTCGCAACATAAGTATAACCCGAAGCAAAATATTTCAACATTTAAAAAGAACACCACAAAAATAACAAATAACAGCATAAAAGGGCTTCTCCATCATAACAAAGAAAAAAATGGTTTTATGAATTGAGGGACTGGGGAATTCTTTGCTTTAAGGAAAACATTAACAATAATAACATAAAATATAAACGAAAATGTACAAATTTTTGAACATCTTTCAATGACAAAAAGTCAATGTAAGTTAACCTTTCTAACTTTAGACTCATGATTTTATTATTTATTTTTGTATTACTTTGTGCGAAAGGCAATTTTATCAAAATTGTTAAAATATTAAAATAAAATTTATTCCTTGAAAATGTCCGAAGTGTACGGACGAAAGCTTGGTCTATACTAAAATCAATTGTTTTTTTTTATTCTTCAGGAATAATTTTAAAGAAAATTTCTTCTGTTGAAAAAAATACTCAGGAGGCTCGAAAAAGCAGCAAAATCATACATTAAAATAAAATGCTGATAATTGAGTTTTGAGAAACATTATTATTATTATATTATTATCTATTATTATTATTTATTATTATTTATTATTATTATTAATTATTATTATTATTATTATTATTATTATTCATTATTATTTATTATTATTATTATTCAGAAAAGACAAGCCTTTGGCTTGCTCCTAACGGAGCAAGACTTGTCCCTGAGCACGTGCTACGCACGCTCAGAGGGCTCACCTCGCTCGAGGAAACCAAGCCGAAAAAAACTCATGATGACAAAATTGTATTGAAAACCGTTACTTTTTCGTGCTGTTTATTTTTAATATGATATATAGATAAAAAAGCAAAAGTAAAAAATAATTTATTAATAACAACTTTTCATTAAGAATATAGGAAATCAAAATTGTGCCGGACCGTAATGCGAAAGGATGGTAGTT
The DNA here is from genome assembly GCA_015478945.1 of Trachelipus rathkii. Lineage (NCBI taxonomy): Eukaryota > Metazoa > Arthropoda > Malacostraca > Isopoda > Trachelipodidae > Trachelipus > Trachelipus rathkii. The sequence continues at coordinate 14,325 of JABUQX010007697.1, read as the reverse complement.
TCAAAAATATGTTGCTCCACATCATTCAACAATTCGATACGAATTTGGAACGTTTTTTTGCATGTTTAAAATTAATAGGATATAGATAAAAGAGACCATAAAAATACATACCACGAAAGCAAAGGTGACTGGCAGAGTTACCAATTGGTGACGTAAGCATTGAACAACTTATGATTATTAAAACTTAATTTAAAATAAAATATTCATCAGCACTCACGTGTACCTGTGTACGTTGGGCTGAGCCCCTCGTAGACATACTTCGTGTGCCATGCATTTGTTTCCTTAGCATGATACTTAACAATATATATATATATATATATATATATATATATATATATAATATCATATAATATATATATCTATATATATATAATATATATATATATATATATATATATATATATATATATATATATATATATAATCATTCTCTAGCTATTTCTGAAACTCTGTACAAATTCATAATTAAGGTAGATAATAAATGGCTATCCTCAATATAAATTATTTAAATTCATTTTGAGGCACGATAGTTAGAGGATTGGGTAGGGTCCCCTATTATGTCACAGACCAAATGAGCGCAGCACGTTTTCTGAACTAAGGGATGATCGAAGTGGAAAGACAGAGGCCAAATAGTTAACCAAGGCAGGGAGAAAACTCGGAAGCACAAGTGGGAAACTATCAGAACCGTACGTCTTCGTGTTTTTATCATAGAGAGCTGAGAGAGGAAAAGCCCAAGATTTGTCTAATGTGGAACTAGAAGAAAAGGTTTGAGAAAAGATTTCAGCTTTAGCAGAAGGTAAAACGGCAGTTGTGCCATTGGAAGATATTAGAGCAGTAAAAGAGGAAGAAAAAAAGCTCAGAAGCAAAGTTAGAGTTGATATTTTTTTTTAAATTTGAGAAAGAGTATGTGAAAGAGGAACCGGAAAGATTATTGTATATTTGAAGAAAAAGGTTATTACTCTTGTGAAGAAGAGATTTTGCTTGATTTTTAGTTGTAATACGAGTTGCACGAATTTCTCTTAATTCCTTTGTTATGCAAAAAGTTCATAACTTCTTGTTCCTCAGCGCATTTTAAGAGACTAAAAAAGTACTTTTTCATTTTTCAATAAAAATATTCAAAAAAATTTAATAACTTCTTTGGTTTAATTATTGCCATTAATTAAACATGTAATAATAATAATAATAATAATAATAATAATAATAATAATAATAATAATAATAATAATAATAATAATAATAATAATAATAATAATAATAATAATAATAATAATAATAATAATAATAATAATAATAATAATAATAATAATGGACTTACATACACTGTTAATTTTTCAGATTTCAACGCTAGATTTCAGAAATCACAAATAAAAATTTTAATTAAAGATCAAAATGTCAAAATTTGAGCAACTTCCAAATGAAATATTGAACAAAATATTTGGTAAAACTTCCATATCAGAAAAAGACTTGATTTCCTTATCAAATGTGTGTAAAAGATTTCAAAATTTCTGTTTCAATGATGATAAGTTATGGAAATCCAAATTTGAACAAAGGTAAGTTTTTGGAGAGTAGCCCAAATGGTCGACAGGAAACAGGAAAAAAGGTTGACACAACATCAAAAAAATTTCTTCTACATCCCGCCGCAGGCGTTAGGTTAGGTTAGGTTAGGTTAGGTTAAGTTAGATTAAGTTAGGTTAGGTTAAGTTTTGTTCTATTCGTCAGAGAAACTAAATTTTTTTTTTTTACAAATGTCGACCCATTTTCCTGTCGGCCATTTGTGTATAGGTCCAATATTCTTTAATGATATATATTCAGGCTCTGGATTTTGTAATTTTATAAAGGGGCTTGAGGATTGGAATTGAAAAAGTTCAAATTTTTGCTATACTTTGAATCAGGGACAGGCTCAGGAATAGACTCTGTCTGACTCACTCTAGCTCTGACTCTGTTTATGGCTTTAACTCTGACTCTGACTCGTTCGAGCTCAGACGCTGTGTATTTCTTTAACTCTGATTCTAGCTCTGACTCTGCTTTAACTCTAGCTTTGTCTCTTACTCACTTTAGCTCTGACTCTGACTCTGTTTATGGCTTTAACTCTGACTCACTCTAGCTCTGACTCTATTTATGGCTTTATCTCTGACTCTGGCTCATTCTAGCTATGACTCTGCCTCTGACTTTAACTCTGACTCAACAACCCATTCCTCAACATTACTAACCTTTTCTTTGCTGGATAAGCAAGATATTTACCCTCTATTAAAAGTAAAGAATTGAATTGGGAATTAATTTCGTTTTACATATTAAATCTCCGCTTAATATTAATGAAATAATTTTTTTTTTCTGTTTTTTATTATTTACCCTCCCCATATATATATATATTATATATATAATTATAATATAAATATAATTATAATATTATATAATATATATATATATAATAATATATATAATATATATATATAATACTGTAATTATAGTAGGTGAATTAGTAGTAGTATAATTTTATGGGTTGTGTTGTGGTTATAATTGGTTAAAACTACAACTTTGGTTTAAAACTACAACTCATATCTCAAAAAACTACAATAGATACAGGGAAAAGGAAACATTGTATATATATATATATATTATATATATTGAAGTGTTATCACGTTCTTGTTTGCCTCGAGCGACGGAACACACGGGACGTTTTCCATACCCGTAGGGAAGGGGCGGAGGCGGAGGAACACCCAAATACCAAAGAGCGGGTCGGAGACCCCCGCAGGGGGGAATTAGTCCTACCCCGTCGTTCCCCGGCAGGCCGAGAAACCCCGACTCCTGCCATTCTTTGCCGATTATACCCTTGGGTTATTCTTTAGTTAAAAAAAAAGCCAAAATTTAATAGAAGCCTATTTATTTTAACGAGTAACCAATAAAAGTCTCTAAATAGGCTTTCATAATCATATTATATAATTATTTAACAATAATTTTTATTTATATTTTATTTTTTTTTGACATTTTCCTGTAAAATTTACCAGGATTCCAAAAATGTATTCCTTTCGCTGTACTATTGTAGTTTTTGATATATATTTATTGGGGATATATATATAATATATTATAATATATATATATATATATAGTATATAATATAATTAATAATATTATAAATATAAATAATAATATTTTTTACATTACACACCTAAAATGTTACCAGGATTCCAACAATGTATTCCTTTTCCCTTGATCTCTATTGTTACGTTTTGAGATATAGTTGTATTTTTAAACCGAGATTATTCACCATTCTATATATAATATATATTATATATATATATATATATATATAAATAATATAATAAATATATAATATATATATATATAATACTATATATATATATATAATATATAATATATATATATTAAATATATATATATAATTCTCCAAAGATGGCCAATGCTTGGAAAAAGATTGATCTGAACGTTAAAGAAAAAGAGGTTAGAAAATTGCAGAAAAATGTAGAGACCTGTCAGATAGCAATAAATTTGACCAAAATTTTAACATTTTTAATTATGAAGTATATATTTCAAAACACACTTCGCCCAAATTTTATCTTTCAAATTTGAATTGCTTAATGATGAAATTGGATCTTTATCTTCCTCAAGAATCTTCGTAGGATAGAAAGACGAAGTAAAATAATATATATATATATAATAATATATAATATATATTATATATATATAATAATATATAAATAAATATATAATATATATAATAATAAAATAGATATTATTATATATATAATATATATATAATATAATATATAATATATAATATATATATATATAATATATAATATATATATATATATACCTCGAGGATAGCCAGGAGCTACGATAGTTGAAAGTTATTGCAACTTATTCCTTGCAAGTAGGAAATGGAAAGACCTATTTTAAGGGCTTTAGCTAAACCTGGGTACTTTAATACCCCTAATTGTTAATCACATATTCAGGGACAAGGATAGGAGAAGTATGATTTTATTACCCATGTGAGAACTGAGGTTAAATGGTTGGATGGCTTTGAAGCTTTTTTCATTTTACGACCGAGAGACCGAAAAGAATCACGGTTGATAAGGCCCGACAGAGCCAAAATCTTTTCAGTTTATAAGAGCCAGAGCCCGAATACCAGTAGTAACAACCACATCCGCAGCACGAATGATGTAATATATATATATATATATATATATATAAATATATAATATAAATAAATATATATTATATTATATATATAGTATATACCGCGTTTTGGCACCCCTTCGAAGAAGGGGTCGCAGACGTGCGTTAAACCGTTCGTGCGTGCTCCCCCTTAGGTTTGGCCCCCTTTACCCCCCTTAGGGTCTTTAGCCCCCTTTTTATGTTTTGACCTTGAGTATTTTGGCTTGATAAACCCGTATCAAGTTCAAAAACCATTCATAAAGGTCGTGAGGATATAGTGGGCTTTAAATTGAACTCATGCATTACCCTACCTGTACCGTTGTAGAACTATCCTAAACATAATCATGTTGTACCGTCCTGAATGGGAACCCTGTCCTAACTTGAGTTTATTTTATTTCCATCCACACTCACTTTCCTAACTTGAACATCTACACACACACACACACACACCACACACACACACACGGCTACGTATACACACACACGCACACCCCTAGCTAACTAACACCACACGCACCACCCGCTAGCTACTTATAACACACCACACACCCACCCAAGACAACTTACCTCACACCTACACCTACACACAAACACACACACACACAACCATAGACACTTATACCTAGACGCATACACCCGCCCTATATACACACACCAACCCCGCCATAGATACATACCCCCCATAGATACAACACCCACCCTAGAAAACATACACCCACCCTAGCTCACACCTACACCTACACCTACACCTATAACCTACACACACTATGACACTTATACACACAACTACACCCACCCATAGACACTTACACCTACCATACACTTACACTCACACATAGACACTTACACTCACCCAGAGACACTTACACTCAGCCGGTCGATTCACAACACACACACACCACTATGACACTTCACTACACACATCACCCACCCATATGACACTACACCCACCCATAGACACTACACTCACCCCTAGACACTACACTCAACTCACCCAAATACACTTACACTCACCCATAGACACTTACATATACACTTACACACACACACCACACCACACACACACACACACACACACACAACACACACACACACACACACACACCACACACATAACACACACACACTCGATACTTTGATGCCCAACTTTTATGCCTCAACTTTGATGGCCTCAACTTTGAGCCTTCAGCTTGATGTCCCCAGCTTTATGCCTCAACTTGACCTCAACTATGCCTCAACTATGGCAACCTTGTTGATTCCACTTGATGCTCAACTTTTGGCTCAACTTTGATGCTCAACTTTATATCTCAACTGAAGGCCAGCATATTTGATGATCAACTTGATACCGTCATCTTTCGGATCAACTATGATGTTCAGCTTGATGACTCAATATTGATGTTCAACTTTACGTTTAACTTTGATGTTCCCAATCACCTAAAAGGTCTCACGGCTGTTCTATTAGTTTCTATGAATTTCAGATGAGGCCAGTATCAGGGAGTCCAATGAGTGCCAATATTGCAAGGATGCCCAAATAGTGCCAAGTGAGTTGCGCACCATGAGTGCCAAGTGAGTGCCACTTTTTTTCAACCTTTCTAGCCTCCCCTGAGCCTAAAATAGCCCTAATATTGGTGTTTACCCAGTTATAAGTAGAGGAATACATTGGGTATATTATAAGTTGCTAGGATCTTCTAGTATGAGTTAGCTTTTCTACCCTACCCGATCATAGAAAGCCCTAATATGGTCCCTAAAACCTATGTATAAGGTATAGGAGTCGATGGCATGTATTAAAGTTGCTTAGAATGCTCCCTTTCTAGCCTTTCTAGCCTACCCTGCCTACTCAAGTAGAACAGCCCAATATAGCGGCCTTACCCCTGTGTTATAAGTTATAGGACTCGATTGTTGTATTATAACTTACTAGGATGACTCCTTTTTTCTAACACTTCTAACACACATGAAAATATACATAATATATATAATTATAATATATATATATATATATTATATATATATATATATATATATATAATATATATATAATATATATATATGTGGCAATAGCTGAAGAGTACAACGCTCCGCCGTTAACCACCCGCCACGCTTTGCATCAAGCCAGCACCGCCCGCCGCGTTCCCCCCCGCGCGTTCCCGCCCGCCGCTTCCCCCCACCGCTTCCCCGCCCGCCGCTTTCCTGCCCGCCCGCGCCCCTGCGCCCGCAGACGCAATATGCGCGCCGAACGATAAATATTTCATAGTTTTGATATCAATGTAACTATTCAAAGAATTTCTTTTAAAATATACTATGTCTCATAATTCGAATTTTTGTTTTAAAACATTTTTTTTAAAAACATAACTTTCCGAGAGCTATAAAATTTAAACCATAAATAAATAACTAGAAAATCCATAGCAACAATCTTTTTTTTATGCTTTTGTCCATTACTTGACTGCTTGCATCATATATTAATAACATTATTTTTCCTTTTATATTTAACTTGTTTAGCTTTTATAGTCATTTCGCCTGTTCCCACCTAAAACACAGGTCTCTTATAATCATTTTATTTTACACAATTCTGTACAAAATTTTATTAAAAACATATACTTAACAACCTTAAGGCAGTAAAAAAACGTAATCAATAGCGGTGCTGCTTAGCAAAACAGGGATTTAGAGGGGATTAGTTTTACTGCTTTACTTCTTTACTGCTTTACTGCTTTACTGCTTTACTGCTTTACATCATATATTTATTAACATTATGTTTTAATACTTTTATATATATTTTATTTTAATTATTTTATATATTTATTATTTTTATTTTAATTATTTTATTTAATTATTTATTTTTAATTATTTTATAATATTATTTTATTATAGCGATTTATAAATAATTTTTTTTAAATATTTTAATTATTTTATTTAATTATTTTTTTAAATATTTATTATATTATTCTTAATTATTTCTATTATTATTAATTGTATATATTATTATTTAACTTATATTCTTACTTTTTATTATTATTATTTTTATTATTATTATTTTTATTATTATTATTATTATTATTATTATTATTATTATTATTATTATTATTATTATTATTATTATTATTATTTTTTTATTATTTTTATTATTATTATTATTATTATTATTATTATTAGTGTCATTTACTTCATGCCTATTATTATTATTATTATTTAACACACACACACACACACTTACACACACCCATACACACACACACACACACACACACACACACACACACACACACACACACACACACACACACACATGCGCTTAAACTTCATATATTTATTATTATTTGTTTATTTATATTTATTTTTTTTTGGTTTCAAACTTTTTTCATTTATAAATTTTTGAATATTTCATGTAAGTTAACTTCGTGGCTATTGTTTTAAATCATTTATTTACTAAAATAAACGAAATTTTATTAAAAACATATACTTTACGTAACTGAAACAGCAAAACAGTAGATCAATTAAGCCATTTCTAGCAAAACAAGATTATAGGTCTTTGTTTACTGCTCACTGCCTTACTGCTTTACATCATATTTAATATATAATGAAAAATTATTAAAAACATTTATGTTTTTAATTAATCATTTACATCTAACTTAGCTCCTGTATGTACATGTCCTAATTGAGTTCATTATTTTCAATCCACACTCACACACCTACACCTACACAACACATACACACCTCACACACACACACACACACCACACACACACACACACACACACACACACACACACTATGACACTTACACTCACCCATAGACACTTACACTCACCCATAGACACTCATAGACACTTACACTTACACCTACACACACGCACACGCACACACACACACACACACGCACACACACACACACAAACACATTATTATTATTATCATTATATATTATTACCTCCAGTCATCTTTACTCATGTCTATTATACATCTATTACATTGACATTCCAACAACGAAAAACCACACACACAACACACACATTATTATATTAATTATATATTATATTATTATTATTATTACTATTATATATTATTATATTATTATTATTATTATTATTATAATTATTATTATTATATATTATATTATTATTATATATTATATATTATTATTATAAATCTAGTCATCTTTACTTCATGCTATATATCAACAATGTACATTATATTCCAACACAAAAACACACACACACACAACACACCGCACGCACACACACATACACACCCTGTTCATTAAAATATACACTGTTTAAACATATCAAATAAGTTCTTTTGTGTAACAAACATATAATTATTAAAACATTTTATGTTTTAATTAAACACGTACATTTATATTACTCATTCAATTCTGAACGGCAGTTATTCATAGTCCTCCTAAATCTTCTTTTCTAAGTCATCAATCTTTGAACAAAGAATTTATTATAACTTTAATACTTTGTTTAAAATTTTATACTATCAAGTTTTAAATAATTTTTACTAAAATTTTGATAAAAATTTTATTAAAAACAATATTTTACTACCCTAAAGCAATAAATCATGTAAATCATAAGGCAAAGACCCTAGCAGTCCTCTATCACCAAGCGTATACCACTGTTTTTTCTATTACTACTCTTACATCATCTAGCCATGTTTAATAAGTTAAAAATGACAAAATAAGTTTCACCTCTTTAAACATAAACAGTATTTTATTATTAAAATCATTCTAGGTTTTATTTGATCATAACAATTTTTCACTTACATTTATGCTAAATAAATGATAAAAAAAAAATATTTGCCAGTTTTTAAATAATTCGGATTTTCTTAATTATTATTATATTATTATATTAATTATTATTATATTATTATTTATATTAATTATATATGATTATTATATTATTATTATATATATGATTATATTATTTATTATATAATATATATTTTAATATTATGTATTATATTATTATTATTATATATATATTAATTATTATATATATATATGTACATAAAAAAAAAAAAAACTGCAATTCCAACACGAAAAACACACACAACAACTACACTCCTGCAATTACGAGACTGAAGCTCTTCGTGAAAAAGTGTGAGATAACTACTTAGCCTAAATTAGATAAACCTTTTGTACCCCGGCTGATTTAAGCCTACTAATCCAAGGTCAAAAGGTAATTCCAGTATATATAAGAATCGAGAATCAATTTATTATTATTTTATAAATATATTTCAAACTTAAACATGCTGGATCGGTACCTTAAGCAGGTAAGAAGGAAATGCTTCCTTTCTTGTGAGTGAACGGAGTTAATCCTTATCTCTATATGACGCGCATTGATTGGTCGAAATTATTATCGCTTTTGGTTTAAGGTATTTAAAAAACAAGTTTTTCATATCCTGACCTAAGCTTCGTACTTAACTATATGCTATAGTAAGCCTTCATCGATCCTTTGTTTCATATACATTCTTTAACATACATGTAAATATTTGTGCTTGACGTTAAATAAATGAATTATATACCTTTATTATATAATTAGAAATTTAATTAATCATTAAACTACAATTTTAACATTAAAATATATCTACAACATTTATTAAAAATTTACAATTGTTATATAATATTATAGTATAGATATATATATATATAATGGTGGTGACAATATATATAAGTAGTATATATATAACAGTGTTCAAGATAGCTATTTAAACAGCATAGATATAAAAAAAAAATTATTATAGAAGAGAAAGTGCTACCATATAACACTCTATAACATTCTTTCATATGATGTTTATGACTATTTCATATTAAAACTCCCTAAATCTTTACAAATATTGCCAATCATTTATATCATTATCGATTATATATTTCGTGATCCGTCGAATACCCCCGAAAGCACTTATGTAGAAAAGTTCCCTCTCAATATCATAGTATATTTACATTCTGGATCACGCATAAACTACTTTCTACCATTGTTTTCAAGTAGATAGGAAATTCTGTACGTCTAAGAAACTTTAGAAGCATCGATATGACCGATTTTCACCAGGATTTTCTTAAATTTGCTAGTATTCTTAGGTATATAAGCAATGTAATGAATACGGTCACGTAATTAGAACACATATGGTTCTTCATCTGCATTAACACTCTCTACGGACTCTGACAATTATTCCAGCTGCAGGCCTGAAAATGTAGAACCATATGATTTAGGTTTCAATACGGGGTTCATTATTTCTCTTCCCATATTCTTAACTTCCAAACTGATTATTTTTGATTGTTTATAAAAATGCTTAGAGTAAATTGCTTATCGGTGTTCTTCGCTCTGCAAAAACTTTTGGAACAGTTTAAAGCTCGAGTTGTTTAAAGTAATTCTGTAAGCCACTTTCAGTGTGTACATATACAAAGTAATTTCATTTTACAATCGATAAAATACGTGTACTATAACATGTATATGGTAGCACACGCTGAAAAATTTCAAATCCATTGGTTTTCTTTTATATAAGAATGAAAACCTACTTCCTGGGATCTTTTTCCCACTGAATAATGTTTTGTATTGATGTATACCTGTTAAGGTAATCTTGATATACACTTAGTGAAAAAGAACACTTTTTCCAAATCAGAGAACTTGTGCACCGCTTAACACCAAAACGAGTATGATTTAAAAATGAGTTTGGGTCTAAAGATAATAAAATACACCTGCTCAATATAAGTTTAAAGAACTAAGTTAATTTTCATCCAATCACATGTAAGGCTCAGGATATGAAAAAATGTTGTTTACATACCTTAAAAACCAAAAAGCGATAAAATTAATCTCGACCAATCACAGCGCGTCATATACGAATAAGGATTACTCGTCCACTCACAGAAAGGAAAGCATTCCTTTCTTACCTGCTTAAAAGATCTTACCGATCCAGCCTGTTTCAGTTTGAAATATATTTTAAAAAAAAATAACATTGATTCTCGATTCTTATATATACTGGAATTACCTTTTGACCTGTATTAGCTTAATTCAGCCCGGGTACAAAAAGCTTATCCTAAATTTAGCCAAAGTAGTTATTTCAACACAGTTTTTCAGAAAAGCTCAGTCTCGTATCTAAAAGAGTGTACGTTGTGTGTGTTTTTCGTATGGATGTTAATGTACATAGATAATAATAAAATAATAAAATAATAATAATAATAATAATAAAATAATAATAATAAAATAATAAAATAATAATAATAATAATAATAATAATAATAATTAATAATAAAATAATTAATAAAGAAAAATCCGAATTATTTAAAAAACTTTGAAATTTTTTAGTTAACATTGAATAATATAAATGTAATGTAAGTGAATAATTGTTATTTTTAATAAAAACTAGTGTTATTTTTAATAAAATACATGTTATGTTAACAGAGAAAAACTATATTCTATTTTTAAACTTATTAACATGCTTAAAGCATATGTAAAGCAGTAAACAATAGAACAAAACGTTATAGCTTGGTGTAGAGGACGCAGGGTCTTGCCTTACTGATTACTGATTTATTGCCTTTAGGGTACTAAAATATTATTTTTAATAGAACATTTATAAAAATTTTAGTAAAAATTATTTTTAAAATTTTAGGATATTAAAAATTTATAAACAAAATATAAGATTAATATAATCTTGCTCAGAGTTAATGATTCTAAAGACCCAGTTTAAGAAACTTTTAAAATAATTTGTATTATAATTGAATTAAGATGGATCTAATGTCCAGTTTAATTAAAAACATAAATGTTTTTAAAATTATATTTGTTATTGTTCATACAAAAGAACGTATTTGATATGTTTAAACAGTTTAGATTTAAGAACAGGGTGTGTAGTTGTGTATTGGTGTGCGGTGTGTGGTGTGTGTATTTCGTGTTGAAGTCAATGTACATAGATATAATCGAGAAAATCCTCCAATGCAGATAAACAAAGAATTAATAATATAATAATAATAAAATAATAAAATAATAATAATAATAATAATAATAAAATACATAATAATAATAATAATAATAATAATAATAATAATGATATAATAATGTGTGGTGTTATGGTTTTTCGTGTTTTGTAATGTCAATACATAGATGATAATAATATAGCCATGAAGTAAAATGACTGAAGTAATAATATAATAATTATGATAATAATAATAATTAATGTGTTTGTGTGTGTGTGGATGCGTGGGTGTGTGTGTGTGCGTGTTCGTGTGTTAGTGAGTGTAAGTGTTAAGTTCTATGGGAGAGTGTAATGTCTATGATTCAGGGTGAGTGTAAGGTCAGATAGGTGATTGTAAGTTCCATTTAGTTTGTGGCAGCCGTGTGTTGTTGTATGTGTACCGTGTAGGTGTGATTTGGATGAAAATAAAATGAACTCAAGTTAGCAGTACATTACAGGAGCTCAGGTTAAGACTGTAAATCATTAATTAAAAACATAAAATTTATTTATAAATAGTTATTTATTTTTAAATTTATGATGAAAGCAGTTAAAGCAGTAAATCAGTAAAACTCAAAGACCTACTAATCCTTTTGTGCGAGCAAAATGCGCTATGATTTACTGTTTTTACTTTTTAAGGTCTGTTTAAAGTATTTTTAATAAAAATTCGTACAATTTCTCAAAATAAAACCTTTATTTAAAAGTCACTACATTTGCGGCTGCATTACAATTTTAGCAGGTTCTAAACAAATAAAGTATTAAAAAAATAAAATAAAATATAAAAGAAAACATAATTTAATAATATATGAATAAGGCATGTGTGTGTTGTGGTTGGTGTGTTGGTGTGTTGTGTTGTTTTGTGTATGGTGTGTGAAGTTGTGTGTGTTGTTAAATAATAAAAAATAATAAAATATATAATATTAATATAATACATAATAAAATTAATAATAAAATAATAATATAAAATAAAATAATAATAATAATAATAATAAAATAATAATAATAAAATAGAGTAGTAAAATGACACTAAGTATAAAATAAAAATTAATAATATCAATCATTTTAATTGCATTAATATTTAATTAGCATTTTACTGATTCGTGGATAATAATAATAATAATAATAATAAAAATAATAATAATAACAATAAAAAATAAAATAAAAATTTTTATAATAAAGACAAGAATAAAAAAAAAAATAAAAATAAGTAATAACAAAATAATAATAGAAATAATTAAAAAATATAATAAATATTTAAAACAAAATAATTAAATAAAATAATTAAAATAATTAAAATAAAATAATTAAAATAAAAAATTTAAAATAAAATAATTAAATAAAATAATTAAAATAATTAAAATAAAATAATTAAAATAAAATAATTAAAAAATAAATAAAAATTAATAAAATAAAATAATTAAAATTAAAAATTAATTAATAAAAATAATTAATATAATAAAATAATAAAATAATATAATAAAATTAATTAAAATAAAACGATAATGTTAAAATATATGTGTAAAGCAGTTAAAGTCAGTAAAGCAGAAAAGCTAATCCCCTCTAATCCTCTGTGCTAAGCAACACCGCTATGATTTACTGTTTTACTGCCTTAAGGTCTGTAAAGTATATGTTTTTAATAAAATTTCGTACAATTGTAGTAAAATAAAATGACTATATAAGAGACACTCTGTGTTTTTCTTCTGGCATTACAATTCATTAATAAATAAAAAAGTATTAAAACAAAAATAAAAAATAAAAGAAACATAATGTAATAAATATATGATTAAACAGTAACAGTAAAACAAAGCTTACTAATCCCTTTTCTAGCATTTGAGTAGATTTACTGTTTTACTGCTTTAGGTCTGTAAAGTATATGTTTTTGATAAAAAATGTTAAAGTATGAAGTAAAATGAATGACTCAAGTATATTGAAAAGAAATTCTCTTGAATAGTTTACATATTATCACAACATGAAAATTATCGTCGCCGCAATATGCGCCCGGCGGAACGCGCGGCGGGAACGCGCAGCGTCTGTGATGCAAAGCTGCGGGCTGGTTAAACGCAAGGAAACAGGTACTCCTCAGGCTATTGCCACATATATATAATAATATATATAATCATATATATATTTAGTATATATATAATATAACATATATACTATATTATATATAAATATATATATAGATATATATATTATATATTATATATCTCTCTT
>JABUQX010007696.1:15000-16798 GCA_015478945.1 Trachelipus rathkii | reverse complement strand
AAAATCGGAATTTGGGTGTTTAACCGTTTTCGCATTTATCGTGAAACACTCGCGTTTTCGTGCGCCCGCTTCATCATAAAATCATTCTTTCACCACCACAATAATCAGCCAGCTATCTATGCAATAAACTTAGACATTCCCTCATCACACCTCACCACACTGCCCCAGAAATTACAAACCAAACCTCACCGATATCTCCTTCAATAACTTCACAATGGGAGGAGATTTCAACGCCCATCACCCGACATGGTACAAAGACCAAAACGCAGACCATAGAGGAACCCACCTAATATCAAATTTAGATCACCTAAACATCCTCAACAATAAAAACTTCCACACTAGAATTCCACCACAAACAAACCAATCAAACACATCCCCAGACCTAACATTATGCTCCCCAAATCTTCATACAAAACTCCAATGGCAAACACAAACTGAACTAAATTCCGACCACCTCCCCATAATCATAAAATATCAAAATACTAACAAAACTAACCACCCCTTCAGGAAAACATACAAACTACAAAAAAAAGCAGACTGGACAAAATACTTAGAACAAATAGACAACAACATACAACCTATAAATATCACTAACACCACAACACTAAATATAGCTATCCAAAACTTCACGTCAATAATTCAAAAAGCCTTAACCCAACACCTGAAATCTTAAACCTGATTAAACAACACAACTTACTTAAAAAAAACAGCACAAAAAAACCACAACAAACTAGAACACAAATCAATAATTTAAACACTCAAATCACAAACCTAACCAAAACACACACCTCAAACAACTTTCAAACATTCCTAACAAAAAACCTACAAAACACAAATAACAACAGAATGTGGAACACTATAAAATATTGAACAACGCAAAAAAATACCATACTCCTACACAAGGATCACACAAGGCCCAACTCTCAACACCCTACAAACAACAAAGGCGTAGCACAAGCATCCTCAATACACATTTGAAAACAAAGTCATAAACTCACTCACCCGCAAAATAGGTTAATAATGAAATCTTAATAAAATCAAAGTAACCACGACAAAGAATAAATAACTTATAAATGACATACAAGAAAAACATCATGTAGACCCTTAAAGATTTTACCAGCACTGCACTGACCCATTTACAGTTCATTAAATTTACAATTTTATTCCCCCTTCCAACTGGAAAAGAGGAACTATCATCAAAAGCTAAAACCAGAAAGATCCCTCAAACCCCTATTCCACTACACCCAAATCTCACTGCTATCCACTCTGTGTAAGCAAAACGGAAAAGCATATTATGAATAAAGTAAAACCACACATCCCCCCAAAAGTTTTCACATGTCTTCCTAACAAAAACCACTCAAACACTCCAACCACACCAGTTCTCACAGACATCATACTGGCTCCAATAGTAAACAGCTTAATATGGTCCAGCACTCTGAAACGTGTGCTCATGATAGGCGGATTCTGAGGCATGGAAGCTGTTTTGTACAGGTTGCCACCCCGGGCTTTGGCATGTGCCTTTGAATAATTAAATATAACTAAATATCCCCACTAATTTAAAGAAATGGGTATCAAACTTCCTATCAGGGAGAACAGCACAAATACAAATCAACAAGAAATCACGTACAATAAACATTAAAAACGGCGTACCCCAAGAAGCAATCCTATACCCTACCTTATTCACTGCTGACATACCACAACCACCACACACGACCATACAAAAATAACAAACTACATGAATCATATCACCATAGCCACCACACACCAAGAACTTAAGCCAGCAACTAATCTAACTAAT